>CAAKHG010014588.1:13670-27113 GCA_901007715.1 Dactylopterus volitans
GATATGATGATAGTGTTGGAACAAAGGTCATTAGCATGTGGGCTCCGTTCATATGCTGGCGCATGACTGTCACATCTACCCGCTCGTCCTCCACTTTGTCAGTACAAAATGTTTGCTTTTTTTTTTATTCCTTATTCTTCACCTTCCTCCTTCATTTCTGCCTGACTATCATATTTTCATTGTCTGCGATGGAAATCTAAACTATCACTGGAACCTGGAGCAGGCTGCAATTAAACAAATAAAACATGTTTCATCATAAATTTCAATTTAATTTTAATGGCAAATCCTCGTAATCACAGGATGTTTTCATTTAATGCAGGTCATATATAGGGTAAGAGCAAGTAATACATCCGTATTCTTACCTGATCTGGTGGATTTTTAGCGTGGAGCCTTTGTAGCTCATGGCCACAGAGCCAAACATCATTTCCCCCAGCATTACCACATCTGATGAACACCTAGAACCCTGGAGGCCAGACAAGAGGGGAGGGAAGGGAGCAGAGGAGCTTTGAACATGTGAGAATGCATGCGCATCATTGCGGAGGCCCAGTGCAGTTTGCATGCATGTCTTCGACTATGTTCTTTACCTGGAAGCGGAGGCCCTGCTCTTTGGTTTCCTTAGTTTCAGAGGTGCAGGAAGAGGAGCTATCCAGGGAACTACTGCTGCCGCCTGTAGGACGGAGCTGGCAGCATTTCCCAAACATCTTCACTTGGCCTTCAGTGCTCTGTGGTACAAAGACAGGAAAAGAGTGGATTATGCCGTGCGCGCATGTGTGTGTATATATATATATATATATATTTATATATACACAAGTATTGTGTGTGTGTATATATGTATGTATATATACACACACACACACAATACTTGTGTTATCGCAGACTGAACATCAAAAGTAATTTAACAAAGGATAGCAAATTCCCAGATATATAAAACTACCTCACCTTGTGCTAATACAATACAGGAGACAACAGGTGTCAGCACACTTCATCCATAAAAAGTCACATTTTCTGTATAATAACCCCCCAACATTGAAATCGGTCCTGACCATAAAAAGGTGTTCGCTCCTTATCAAGTAAACTTCATGGAACCTGAAGTTGAATTGTTTTGAAGCACAGAAACAAGATCCAGGGGCACTTGTGCAAACAACAAACTAAAAGCAATGGGAGCTCAATCAGCTTGTGTCATGTGCCTTCTTAACTTGGCAGCCTATTCGAGAGGAATGCATTTGGGAGGGTGGGGAGGTGGAGGGTGTGTGTGCTATTTAGCCAGGCTCTGGTGATGGCTCACTTGAAACCACTGTTGCTGTCAATGAGAAAGGCGGGGGGGAGGGAGAAAGGGAAAGAGAGAGAGGGGGAGAGAGAGAGAAAGAGAGAGAGCGAGAGAGAGCGAGAGAGAGCGAGAGAGAGCGAGAGAGAGAGAGAGAGAGAGAAGAGGGCGGGAGGTAAAGAGAAGAAATGAAGAGAAATGAAGAGAGAATGATTGTTTTTCTACCTTCTGCTGTTTTCCAAGTTCATTTTCATACCTTTTACAACGGTAACGTGCCGTGTGTGTTCTCTGATCATGGTTGTCAACATGGCGAATCTAGTAACATGCACACACGTTAATGAAGCCACTCTGATTCTGCGTGTGCCTGGGCTTGAGTCTGTGTGTGTGTGCGTGCGTGCGTGCGTGCGTGTGTGTGTGTGCGTGCGTGCGAGTCTACTGCAGTGCAGTGTGAGGTGTGTACACAGAGGCCAGCAGCATGTGACTGCCAGTCATATGACTCTTTCGGGAACTCGTGAGCGAGCAGCACTGCAATCATTCCCTCCCCCCACCCTCCCTCTACCACACCAACATCATCCCTCTCTCCTTCCTACTCTCTTTCTTTCCTTTACCACATCTATTTCTTTCCTGGCCCAGAATGGTGTATTTCTTCCTCTCTACTCCCTCATTTCTTTTCTTCAGTCTAGGGTCTCTATCGCTGATCCTGTAAATCTCTGTCTGTCTGCCGCTTGATCCCTTGATTCTCTATTCCTCATTCCTTATGTTCCTCTTTGGTTTTACTGCTCCTGGTGTTGATCTCTCCACAAAAGTATAATCCTGAGTTGGCAAAGAAACAAAACAAAAAGACCCGCACATACAAAACAGTAATCATGTGATGCCTGAGGCACAGAACATGCCAAAAATATTGACACTGGTCCAAGCATCGTGCACAAAGACACTAAGCATTAACCCCTGATGCTGTATTGCCCAATTCATAATCTTGTGTCCGTTTTTAAGAGCTCAGCTCAAATATCATTGTTTGAAGTTCACGTTTGGACACTCCACCTCCACCCCATACACATGCTACATAACTTTTCATATGGTGTATCTACATATGACACCAGTCCAAGCCAATAGAGGATTTCAGAATGATGAACCCCATTTCAAATTTCAGTGACCGGCAGTTGGCAGGGAAAAACAGAATCAAAGAGGCTGAAGACAGAAAGAAAGCACAGAAAGGTAAGAAGGGCTTTAGAGAAGGTTATGGAGAAAAAAAAAAGAGGTTAATTTAGAGAAGCAGAGGACAGTCAGCAGGACATGTAAAGAAGACTGATTCAAGAGAGACAAGAAGAGGTAGATTGAATGTGAGCGTGAGAACTGAGCAGGGACAGATGAAGACAGTCAGACAGCAAGTGACACAGCTGTCATGTGGGGATGAAAGAATGCTGCTTACACATGGGCGGTCAGCTGAGGCTATTATTATTGGAGATAAGAGCACCAGAACAAACCGGTCACGGTCACACAGGAACTCTCAACAGCAAGGTGTGTAAGGTGTGTGCTATTGTTGGAGCTTAACTCTTTGTGTTATCGTGTCTGACTGGCAGTGATAGGTGTGTTTACAATTTACCAGCGCTGCCAAGAGGATCAAAGCCTCATGCACTTGCTGACACACACCGATACACTGCCGGTTTGACGTACTGTCAGATTCTTACAGGTTCTATCTGCCGTCAGGACTGCCTTGCTTTAGAAAATTGAACATAAGACTTTCCTCATACAACTGATTCAATAAAAAAGCTATAAAAAAAACCCCAAAAACATCAACACTTCAAACCCAGAGAAATATTTATATATAAAGACGGTATATGTTAAATCTGATAAGATGCAAATCTGTGTTTGAATATCACTTAAAGAAAAAGAAAACTAATTTCGAAAAAGGTGACATTCTTTCATTCTTCTTTCATCTTTCCATTCTTCTTCCATCCTTCCAACCCTGAGCCCTCAGTTTGTCACTGGTCAGTGTGGGGCAGTGAGTCCTGAAGGATTAGGTGAGCATCATGAAAGTCACATGACTTGGCTTGCGCGTCACATCACTGTGTCCACCCTTCGCCGTGCCTTTCATTATGCTAACATGTCTCCTTGCTTCCCTCCCTCACGACTACTCCTCTTCTCTTAGTGAATTTGGGAGCGAGGATTGAGAATCTGAATATGCCAAATGAGAGATCCTTTGAAGGCTGAAGTTCCTGACAACCAGCTGTTAACCAGTTACGACCGTTTAGATGCTACCTGGGATTCAACTGCGCTTTCAAATGGACCCCGACTCCCCCCACACACACATACAAACACACACCAAAAAAACAAACAAACATGTGACTCACAGTGATGGGGGTTTCCTCTGTGCCCCTTTTTTTGGCATTGGAGTCAAAGAGGACATTTCGGCCACGCCTCTCACAGTCCTGGTACACGATCAGTCTTATCTGAGTGGGCTCCAGCTGGGGGATTGGCCAGCTATATGGAAGGAACGATGGAAACAGGAGATAGGGATCAAAAAAGGGAGGGAGTGAATAAAAGAGAAAGCAATGTAGACAGTACAGACAGATGGAGGACAGGACAGCAGGTGGGAAAGGGAGGAAACAATTCAGTTAGTGTACATACTATAAACCCATAAAAGGAGCAAAAATCAGTGAGATGAAATGACTTTATGGAAAAGATAAGGAACGTGTACTGGTTTTTTTTTTCTCTACACGTTTCTCGGAATGTTTTTCTTCAAGGAAAATTTGCAGAGACAACAAGGCCATGCATCAGTAACACACCTCCCAAAACAATCTAGTACAGCACAGTACTGAATGAAGCAGATACAACTGGAAACATTTGAAATGAAAACCGATGCCAGTCCTTTTAATAACAAGATTGGTACACTTTCGACAACCTTTTGCCTGTGACAAAAGGCAAATATTTCATTTGGCACAATCACTTTTCTCTGATCCCCTCTGTGGACCATCACCTTATCATGATGGGGGGTTTTGAGTGTCCTAATGATCCCAGGATCTGCGTAGTTGGGGGCTGCAGCCCCTGGTAGGATCACCCATGGCAAATTGGTCTTGGGTGAAGGGTCAGACATAGAATGGAAAAACCAGTGTACCCTGTCCAGACGGTTACCGGGGCCCCATCCTGGAGCCAGGCCTGGGGAACGACGGAAGGGTAGCTTCCTCGCGCCTTAAAGTCAGGGAACGGGTGCCGACTGTTGCCTGTGCTTATGCACCAAATGGCAGTTCAGATTAACCACGCATTTTGGAGTGCCAGGGATGGGTAATGGACATAAGCATGTCCATGAGTGCACGTACCACCAGGACTCCTTAGGTCGCAGGTCTATGATCGATTTTTATCAGTGGATCTATGGCCATATGTTTTTGGAAACCCAGGTGAAGAGAGGGCCAGAGCTGTCAACTGCAAACCACCTGGTGGTGAGTTGGATCAGATGGCAAGGTTAGATGCCAGAAAGACCTGCGAGGCCCAAACGGGTAGTGAGGGTCTGCCAGAGCTCCGTCTGGATGATCTTCAACTCCCGCCTCCGACAGAGCTCTAACTGTGTTCCGGGGGCAAGAGGGGACACTGAGTCTGAGTGGTTAATGTTCCGGGCTGTACATAGCTGTGGTCGCAAAGTTACTGGCGATAAGTCATGGCAGCAGTCCCAGATTCTGCTGGTGGACACCAGAGGTGAGGGATGCCGTAAAGCTGAAGGAGTTCTACAGGGCATGGCTGTCCAGTGGGACTCCTGAGGCAGCTGACAGCCACTGGTGGGCCAAGCGATCTGCGGCTAGGGCGGCCAGGGAGGCAAAACCTTGGACGTGGGAAAAGTTTGACAAGGCCATGGAGGAGGACTTTCAGGCAGCTCCGAGTCAACTCTCTTTAGTGGACATAGCAGACTGCATGCCATAGCCACCGTTCATCCGTCTCATACCTCAACCAGTGTGGAGCCGCAAAGTTGAGCCAAGACAATAAACTATAGAATGACTACAGATTTACAGGATAGTGAATAACAGCATTAATGAGACATTTAACCCAACGTATTTTCTTCACTCATCTGGATATTTGCGTTCATGTAGTTACCCACATGACAGTCATCCAGCACAACCAGTCTGCAGCTCTTTGAGTCATCATTTAGTATTTTGCTCAAGGCAAAAAGCTGTCATCCACCGCTGTTATTGTAGAGAGAAGTGTAATTCTCATACATTAACCAATTTGAGACTGTTCTCTATTTAAGTCTTGATTGACTTTTAGTTAGAGGATTTTTCTTTTTTTTTTAACTCAATGACTGTTTACTGGAATTCAATGTCAAATTGTCCCTGCGTATATCAATTAGCGTGATTCATGTTCAACTCCTTAAATAGTATTTTTTCGTCAACAAATCATTTTATCATTAATTCAAGATTTCATTTTTCAGTCATGGTGACTTACAACCCATTACGGAACAACCATTACACATCTGGAAGCCAATCAAGACAGCTGGAGGAGTCTAGACCAAAGTTATTACATGGAGCAACCTTGATGTAACTTCAGCTGAGATTAAAGAAAAAAAAAAGTGAAGATTAAAAAAAGGGCATATTTGAGATTCAGGTATTCCGATTTAAAACAGTTAAAGACTTAACTAATGGTGCACTTTTTCTGGCAGGAAACACTGCCCAACAACTAGGTTGTTTTTATTGACAACCTGTAGTCCTTAGCTGTTGCCAGATGACCTCAAATTTTATTCAGCTCATTTTATCACTGCAAGTCATCTCAGGTTATGTTGTAAAAGAAGTTGCATTTGTATTTCAATTTATAAAAATTGAAACAAAATCAACAGTGGGTATGAGTCATTCTAAGGGTTAAGCTATTCTCCGCTGCTTTTGGGGAAACTCCACTCCCTGTTTGATTTAGTAGGTGCTATAGAGATGACAGATGGTTGGACCAACACACAGACATTCGAGGATTTCTTTCTGATCTGACAGATAGGTGGGGCAGGCAGTGGACAATGCCGTACCTAAATATAGCCTTTTATTTGGGAGGAGTGAATATCCAAAAATACACCTGTTTATAGTAAAAGGCTAGGTGTGGAGAGGTGGAAAAGGAACAGCTAAGTCCACCAGTGCACAATCCCACATGAAAAACTCAACGGCTGCTCTAGAAATCTCAAAACATAGCAGGAAATACCTGTGTTATGTTGTTTTGTGCATATGAGAGAGAGGCAGAGAGAGATAGAAGATCCATGTGTGCATTCCAATGCATGTGAACCTTTTATTTACCAAACACTGCTGTCGAGTATAGGCAGCACTGTTAGAGGCAAAATTATTCATTTTAGAAGGAGAGCAGGATGGAGGGATTAACTTTGAGATTCACATGGCAAAATACTGATTCTACAGTGAAATTCCTCACCATTTCTGGATGGAAGTATTCCATTACAGTGCTCCGTCGTGTGGCTCACTTTCCGTCCACGTTCCAGTCGCACTTCCTACTGATATTGACCAAAACTACCACTTGAATTTAAATTGGGCTTTCAGGGGATTCGGTAGAAGGACTTCATGACATAATGCTGCTCCAGGCATGGAAGGTATGTGTCTGTATTGGTGCTCAACGTTATATTGTCATCATATCTTCATCAACATTAACATTTGCAATATTGATACAGTAAAATGCAACAATATGGATGATAGAATTTCTTACACTTTTAAAATATTTTTGCTAAAATATCAATGTATGAAATGTTGTCCATATCATGCAGCCCTAATGTGTACTCATGGAATATTGTAATAACACATGTTTGGTCCTTGCAATTTTTAAAACAAATTTCATTTTGACATAAAACGTATTTAGCCAGCCTCTGACCTCAGTGGCAATGTGAGCACATCGAGAGCTCCTTTACTTTAGTGGCCTTCTGCCATCACTCCATAACAACATGGTTCACACAATGGAAGGGTTAGACTACTCTCGGCCACTGGCTTCTGGCATCCGCAGGTGTGTCGGGGTTGCCTTGGGGCCAAACAAGTGCTGAAACTCCGCCACACCATTCACATCATCACTCATCCAGCACAGTGACAAGACACACATTCGGAATAATATTTACCTCGTCTACCTCTAACCTAGTAGCAATGGCACCATGTGCACAAGGGACTTGGTGCCTGCCCGCTTTGCATAGCCAGCGGCTATTTTGCTTGTTGTCGATATAAGTTGTACAATTCTGATGTGGGAAGTAAAATTCTGGCTTAATCCGAGTTCGAGTTCCATAACAAGACCTAACCAAATCATATGCATTGTTGATGCTGCTAGCTAGGTCCTTCTCACATAGTTCAACTGTTATTGCTTTGGGAATTCCAGCAACAGGTTGTGTGGAGGGTTTTCTAACACTATTGTCAGGGAGTAACAAGTTGGCAGTCCTTTGCCGTTACAGTGGTTTGCCAATTAGATTTGTTACTACTTGGGGTGTGACATTTCACTTTGAATGCCGTCTCATGCATGCAAACGAATGGTGAAGACGAAGAAAAACTCAATAAGTCAAAGTGATTTCCTTTGATCAGTCCAAATGGCTGCCATACGCCTCTGAGCACAGTAAAATGACATACTGGCAGTCAATCGAATCACTCAACATTCATCATCCAACCTGGGATTGCTCCCATCCTCAAGATGTGGAATGCACACGAGTCTGATACCACTTAACTAGCCAATGGCCGTTTCATATCTCCACATTTCTGTTTTGACAGAAAGCCGATGGAAAGGCATGTTTGATGCTTTAACAGATTTTGCTTCCTGGCTTTTGTCCAAGGCGAAACCCAACCTGTTGCCTGGTCCGAGTGCTAAACAGGTGACATAATGCCTGTTTGGCCTCTATAATGACCTAAAATTGCACAGTTTGGGGCTGGGGTAATATTCTGTTCAAAAATGTGTAAGACTGCACATCAGGCGGTCATTTTAAATCAGTCACATGCCACCTTGCAATTGGACCACTGCCTGTCATGAGTTGCTCACTGATAAATTTGACTTTGCTGTCAAGTTCAGCTTTTCTGCATTGTTATAAATTTTTGTTGACACTGTTCTTTCGTGAAGACAAATCGTTGGGGTAAAAATCTGTGAAATTTTCCTTCACCAGTTTAACTGATTGAATCTTAACTAAATAAAAAATAAATAATCAAACAGTTAAATAATCCCTTTCATGTACTTAAAAATGTCGGCACAGCAATAATAAAAAAAAAAATAAGATAATGTGCTGCTTACAGATCAGCCCAGGGGAATTGTGCATAATTGTGCAGAGCCACCAAGTTCACTGCTCCCTTTGTTTTAAACATAACAGAGAAAAGACAGAGGGAGAGAAAAAGCAAGATGCGGGTAAGAGGGGATAAACACAAGGCATAAAGCAAGAAATCTAATCCATTATAAGTGGTGAGTGTAGAGTGAAAAATGCAAATACAGCAGAACAAAGCAAAAAAAAAATAGAGACATGGATCACAGAAACAAAAGAACACAATCTGAAAACAAAGGAAACATAAGCACAAAGAATAGATGAGAAAGGGTCATGAAAAAAAAACACAAATGCATGCAAAAACTACTTCTGAGAGCATTTGAAAGAAAGACAAAGCAGAATTTGAGCAAATAAGGAAGTATTCCATCAGTGAGCTTGTGACTGTCACAGCTCTGACAGCGGAGAGAGGGGAGTCATTCATAAAAGCAGCACATGACTTCATGACTGTTACATACTTGTACTGCTTTGACAACGACTGTCTGAACTCGAAATGACTCAAAAATGCTCCACCTTGCCACAGTGGACTCTTACAAAACACAGACAGGCGTGACTTTATATATTTGGACAAACTGTCGATCTTCTCGGCTCATGAGAAAATGTCAAGACAACGAGGGTGGCTTTTACCTCTCAGAAATGATTCACCATTTCCCTTTACATAGGTGACCAAATATGAGATCACAGATATGCAAAAGAGCAGCTCACTTTGAGCTACAACTCCACCCAAACACATACATTAGACCATTTATTGCCCTCTAAAAAATAAAAAAAAAAGGAGGGCATGATTCACCACAAACCACTAATCCACATTACATAACCTGGCCTCAAATTAAGAGAAGTCGATCTGTTATCCCTGCAGTTTCTAGTTAAAAAAAACTGCTGCCTTGCTCCCTAAAACTGCTGATGATGTCCTGGTGGAAACAGCCACAGGTTCCCAAAACTTGACAAAACACCAAGGAAACAAGGGAGCGACGGCAGCGATCCCAAGCCTTCAAACCACCGACACACTGCCTATTGGAAAGCATGCAAGCCTGGTTTAAAAGTATCGACTCCTACCTGGGCATCTTTGCGAGTGTGCCAGTCTTTCCCCAGCCGTCGCCCTCTCTCTATTCCGCTCTCCTCTTTCCTCTCCTTTCAGCCAAAGCAAGTTCTAAGAATAGCGGTGAACTAAATTCACACAACATGAGACTGTCAGGTGATTGCAGGAGCACTGTGTGAGCTGGACAGCGCAGGGGCAGCAATAGAGGCGAGCTCAGACCGCTGACTGCCCGAAAGAACTGTGATAAAAGAGGGACTTGTTTGTGTGTCGTCCCTTAATCCATCTCTTTGTCCCTCTCTTCCTTGTGCTCCCCATTCTTTCGCGCTTTCTATCTTCAATAGGCTTAAAACACTGATGTAAACAGATGCAAATAAAACCTTATAGCGGGGCAAATGAGCTGCAAAAGGACAAGTGAAAGTTGCGCAGATGTTGATTCCCCTTTATTCCTTCATTTACAGATCAATGAAGTGGTTACGTTTTGTGGCAGGTGATCAAAGTCTGTATCAAAGTATGAAAGCATGAAAGTGCATCAGTAGGGATGAATGAAACTTAAGCTGTTCTGCCACAAAATAGAGAGTAGGTATGTTCATGATTATCAATCAACCATTAATTGATTGATTGCCATGAAGAATTTAACAGTTGCACATCTCATGTATCATCTCTCCAGAGATCACATACATGAGCCAAGCGAGGGCATACTTCACGTGTGCGGCGCAGATGAAGAGCTCGCGACAGTTGCAGTTCCAGTCAAAAGCAGAACCCCGTCCTGCCTGCAAGCCATCGCGTCGCTGTTCGCTGGGACACTGTAGTCACGTGCATAAGCAATAATTCACTGGGCTTCATTAGCATATCAAATGTGTACCACTGCAACAGAACGCAACCTACACTGCAAAAAGACGTGCACAATGTATCTCACTAATTATTGGTTAATCGGTCAAAGATGTGGATAGAGAAAAATTATGAAATTTGCAGATACCATAATTTACTTCACAGCACTGAAATGTTTTTTTTTCATTCATAAATTGTGGTCACAGTGGGCAACATCAAATTTTAAATATACATTATGTATGTAAACTCAATGGCCACTTCGTCAAGTTACACTCGCATAATCTAATGTGCTCAAATGACAATTCAGCCATAAAAATCTTTAAAAATACAATAATTTACAGTTTTAATTGAAACTGTTAGATGCACTAACTACACTTTATTCCTGATGTTAGACTGGACTTCATTATACCAAGAGATGTTTCGAAGATTTTAGCTGCTCCACCTACATAAGTGAGAGGGCTAGAATATTAGAAACCCATTTCGATATAATAAGCTCAATCGCAAGCCTCCACTCATGACGGCCACAAAGTAACAAAGTATAATTATTACCTTTCTGGGGAAGTCAAACAAATTTATACAATTTGTCAAAGTAGCATTGGTAGAGCTGTTGAATTGCATTGCATCACATTGCATGATAGTAGCTAATGCACTGTCCAATGCGTGTATCTGTTGTGATTGAACAAATTAAGTTCAGATCAAAGTAGAAATGGGAATTTTACAGAGACATACAGCAGATCAGAATCATAACAAATGTATGTGGGTACAAAATGAGCCTGCTGCCCAATTTCAATTCAACAGACACTGTACATTTTCGAGGGAATCCAAGGAATACATACAAGAAGTCAGAAATCCATTGGCACAGAGAATTTTCCTTGCACCGTCAATGAATTCTGCACATTTTTGATGATTTCTGATTGCTTATGAATTTAGAAAAAAAAATGATTTGATCTCACAGTAATACAAGCTCTGCAAAATTGGGAGCACAAACATCAATAGCTTCTCCTGGCCAAGGTGTGCACTTATTAAGGTCGGCACAAAGCAATCAAGTATCCTTGACTGCAGCGGGACTGACGTCAATCTGACCTCAAAGAGCCCTCACCCTCTCTCACTGCCATGGAAGGCGTGTGTGTGGACGTGCGTGCGTGTGTGGTGTGTGCGGGCGGGCGTGCTAGTGTTTGTCAGAGACAGGGAGGCAGTTACGTAAATATCGCCTCAGTCCACTCACCAGGACATTCTTCCGGTTGTATGTGACAGAATTTTCTGTTATGTCCAGCCATGACACATTGCGGCATTTCTGCTGCAAACAACATCCAATGTTCTGTACCGTTATAAAACATATTTTGACTGCACACCATCAATTACTGGTATAAAAATGACCATATAATTAAAATGAAATTGTTCTCAAAGTTAGGCTTTGATTTTTTTTTGTTTTTTTAGAAAATCTAGGAACTATAACTTATGTAGTCCTGTAGCTTCTTGGTTTCACTGCCAGCCCGAGTGTAGTCAGTCATTACAGTTGATTTGACCATGCTGGATATTACACCGCAAAAAGCCCAAGTAAAGTTAACTAAAAATCTTTAGTACAGAGAAACATTTTTGGCAGTGGTTTGAAAATTTGACAGATACAACTAAAGATTGTGTTTAAAGACAAAAAAAAAGCTATAGTTTTTATTGTAAAACTACAGACTTGCAGTGCAAAGGCCTAAACGCTTCTTCAGTTAAAAAAAATATCATTTATTGTGTAAATGCTAATCATGTAGCCATTTTAAAAAAAGATGGCATGAAGCCAACCACACACCAAAACCTGAGACGCTGAGAGTACAACACGAACGTTTGGTACGGAGCAGATCACACAAAGAGCAATCTAGGTGAAACAAGCAAAGTCTTCCTTAAAGCCAGCCTGCTCTGTAGGTGATGACTACTAAGGTCACTTGTCCTGAGATAATGCTGTTGCGCAGCAATCCTGCCAAACTGATATCAGCACGCTCTTTAACTGATTGCATGGCAACCGCATTGTTAGCTGCATGTCACACAGTGGCCCCCGTGTTTTGATAAATCTGTGGTTTATCAAATGTGTAATACACATGTAGATGATTGCATACTTAGAAAGGCTTTTTATTATAGTGTTTAAGTGCGTTGTTTGGCTAATTCTGGTTTGACAGCCGTGTTTGTAAAATGTATGTTGCTATGTGCGCTGAAAGCACCTGAAGAAACATTTGCGGAACGCATGGATTTAGCAACACTCCATGAAGCCTGTCTGCTTGTCAGATTTAAAACCTTCCATGTACAGGCTCATGCATCTCCAATGCCATATAGGATTGCAAATTACCTTTTCATAGGAGGAATACTCTTTTGCTTCTCAAGAGGCCAAGTCTGGAATGCAGCGTGGTAGATAAGCTGGACCTGCATCTTGTCACACCAGCACATATTACCTTTTTTTTTTTTTTTTTTGAACAATCGTTTCGCTACATCTGAAATGTAGTGCACAGCAACCCCCACAAGGCCTGAAAGCACCTGACTACCTGCGTTATTGCTTGTTCCTCTTTTGGTCATATTGCAGTCGGGACTTCTGCATTCCAAGAATCATCACATGATTCTAAAAGATGGTGAAGATGCTGCAATGTCCTGAGGTTACAACGCCCGCAGCGACTTTCAAACAGCAACCGACTTGTGAAAGGCACTCATAATCACGCGTTAATATAAGCGAGGAGTGCAATAAGGTTTGTGGACAGTGCACGGCAACAAGTGTCACGACGTCAAGATTTACCTAAGAAATTACATCAAAGAAAGTAACTGCAGAGTTTTTATCTGTGCGTTTTCGCGAAAAGAAGCTCAGGCTTCTGATGTTCTTCCCTGGATGCTGCATGGCACACTTTACGGGTCCTGCAAGGCTATTCATTTATTATGTTTCTGTCTTTACCGTGTGTGTGTGTGTGTGTGTGTGTGTGCATTCATGTGTGTGTGTGTGTGTGTGTGTGTGTTTGTGTGTGTGTGTGTGTGTGTGCGTGCGTGTGTTTCCCACATTTTCATCTCTACCTTTTGTGTGGATATGAAAGGCGCGTGTGGGTG
>CAAKHG010014593.1:7602-20762 GCA_901007715.1 Dactylopterus volitans
ACGTTAAGGGCTACAGTGCACAAAATAATATGCATATCTTTCCATTCAAAAATACCTACATATACATTTATATTTATATATATATATATATATAACGTCACCATCATCTTCACCACATAGTCTCAGCCGCAAGAAGCAGGAACCACAAACTCTCCGAGCCCATAATAACAGTAAGGACGATGATCGTAATGATGAATAGTAACAATAAATCTCTTCATATCAATATTCCCATTTTAAGTTTAAAAATTGTAAGAACAATCATAGTATTAAAACTTGATAGAAGCATTTCTCTCTGATCCCCTTGTTCGAGCTTGATTCCTTGTCGAGAGAGAAAGAGAGACGGTGGGCCACTCCTGGAAGGAGCAGGGGGGATTGGGTGGGAAAGAGCTAGAAATGGCAGTTTTTCCTCTTCCCCTCCCCTCTCCTTTCCGGTCTCCCTCAGACAGAAAGTTTGAATGGGTGCACAGTTGCCTCAAAGTCTCTCGGTAGATAAAATCCTCTGGGAGATTTCTCTTCACATGTCCGGTCAAACAGTTGAACGCACAGTCTGTATCCTTTAGTGTGAGTAACATCTTGATCCAAACATTTAGTGTGTATCTATATATAAGGTGTCCCATGAACTCTGTGTCTACATGTGGGTGTATGCATGCAGGCATGTATAGTCGTAACTCGGGTGCCTGTGCGTGCGTATCAGTGTGATTCTTCTTTGATGTTGTTGGTCTGGGCACTTATTTTTGCTACAAATTTGTGATACAGTGACCAGTCTGTATATATGTCATTATAAGATGATATAAGAGTTATAGAGAAACACATTAAGATCCTTATCACAGGACCTGCAGGAAGGACAAGAGCCCTAACCAGCGGTGAGGTAAGAACAAGACATGACCAATCACAGCCAAACACACGGCGAGCCCCCTTGGTATTGAACCAAGGACACAAGTGATCAGTCGTCTGTGCCCTCTAAAAGACGTAGACGCTGTCATTATATGCTGCTCTGCGTCGTCCACGTTCACTATGCAGACACACAAAGCCTGGCACACATGCATCCCATTCACCCTAAAATATTCATCCTCTATGATATATTTAGAACCAGCATCCACTCATACAGGGAGGGGTTGTTGTTGTTGTTTGCACTCTTTAAGTATTCTTGGTGGATCCTACTCCTTAACCTAAACAGATTTAACACGTCGCTGGAGGGATGAGAGGACGCTTTACAAAATGGCTGCGCAAACTTCTGCAGCGTGCCACAGACGCAACTTTCTTGATATTTGTTTAAATCCGACTGGCGTTTGATTGTTCCTCTTAAGTACAGTTTTGGTTTCGGTTTCATCACCTAATATCTGCTGCTGCAGCCGGGCCTGTCTTCATATACATTTTTGGAGGAGAGGGTGTTTGTGTTAGTTGTTTGTGGATTTGTGTGACCATGCATGCATGTGTGGAGTGTGTAAATCAGCCTGCCACAACTGCGGAGTGCCAGCCGCTGTCTTTATGGATCGTCAGCCCTTTTTTTTTCCATCCCTGTGTTTCCATCTCCCTTTGGGACTTGACTTGACTCTTTCTGTCGCTCTCTGTGTGAAATCTGTTTCCCCCTCATTTGTTGTGTGAATCCACCATGGATAGCAGCAGTTGTGTCTTCCTCCCTCATTGACTCCAACCCCTCCTTCTTTCTTTCTCTCCCTCGCTCTCTGTCTCTGGTGTTTGCAAACTCAGCTCCGGCTCCCATCGTCCCTCCTCCTCTCGGTCTGTCCATCCCGTGGTGAGAGGACAGAGATGGGGAATGGGCTGCTGGAGAGCCTGAAGAGAGAAAACAAACAACTGTGATGTGCACTACTTTGGGTGAGACTGTTGTTTAAAGGTTACTTATTTTTCTCTCATGTGACACATGTGTAAAACAGAAAGGATTATTTGTTCGTTAGGAAACTATGCTGTTGATATTGCTGCTTAAATGCCACACGGCTGTGAAAAACATTGTTCATGACACAATGAATAAGTGAAAACTGCCTTATTCATTTCATCGGCTCCTTCGGAAGATGGGGGAATTTTCCAAGCTACAATGCAGGCTCCATGTGTGGCATTAAAACCAACAGGAGAAGTGCAATTACCATAAACTAATGGGACTATCACATAAAAGTTTATACTGTCTCCAGCCATTGCATTTAACCTCTTTGCTCTCTTTCACCGAGTGTCACTGTGACGCTTTACTTCACAGAGCAAGAAGATGGCGGTGTTCTTCCAATGCAAATGCAAGTCAGGCTACTTTAAAGTGTGTAAGAGCAGATGGAGTGAATGGCCAAATGAACATTATTAATAACATGGAGTCATAAGACACAAAGAGTTCTTTGTATCTACGACTGTATGACCATTCCAGTCTTGCAATCATCAATTGTGTCTTTTTGCAACCTGTAAAGTTGCAGCCATACCTGTCCATTACAGTCCTCAGTGCCCGCTCTATATTCATGCGGTGGCCCACACGAGTCACACCCAAATCCAGATAGTCATCCTTAGTAAGGGAGGGTAAGTGACTGCCATCAATCTCGTTGTCCAGGAAACGCTCTCTGTGCTCACCCAGGTTTAGGTATCCTAGCCAGTCTGCAACGTCGTACTTGGTCCAGTAGGGCAGTGGCTTGGAGGCAAAGGGCTTAGTCGGGGAAGGTGGTGGTAAATGGGGGTAACTCAGACAGGGAGGTGGAGGTAGAGGGTGTAAGGGTGGAGAAGACGTACCGGACAAGAAGTGAGTTGGTGAGAGGGATCGAGAAACAACTAATGTGGAGTTTGGAGGAGGAGGGGCACCAGAAGGTGCAAACAGGGGTGGAGAGGGGGAAAAGTAGGGATCTCCTAGAGGGTTTCCAGGTGACGGTGGGGTGATTGAACCTCGCAGGTCATAGATGGCACTGTATAGGGGTGAGGTGGGGAGAAGAGGGAGGGATGAGGGGCGTGGTGGACCAAGCTTGGGCCTCTCAGATGGGGAGATGAGAGGGCTGGGTGCTCGCCTACGCTGGAGTATGTGGGATTCTGCTTTGCGGGACTCGCGACTGGGGATGAACTGGAACTCCAGGGCTTTGGTCCGGTAGACAGGTCTATGTTTTGGGGAGGTGGGGTAAGGGGAGTAAGACGTTGGGGATAAAGGTGAATGTGAACGTGGAGGTTGATTGGCAGCTGGAGGCTGAGGAGATGGGGACCGTCCCCAGTTAGGGTATTGAGAGGCAGGGGTTGGAGATGGGGACAACGATGGCTGTGATAACGAAATTGGAGATGGTGACTGGGAACGAGCCGACGGGGGGCTGAGGGCTGAGGCTGAGTCTTCTGAGAATCTGTTAATGTAGAGAGTGAAAAAAAATAGTTATCAAAGACAAGCCTGACCGAAGACTGAAAATGATGAGATGAAAAGCATGCACACAGACTAGCGTTGACACTAGTAAAATATTGACAAGCTATTTCCCAACATGGATTGATAGTCCATAAATTAACATTGTGAATGTTGCGAATTCAAAATGACTTCCTGCCCTTCCTGTTTATCTTTGTTAAATTAGGCAAGTGCCGAAAATGATTGGTTCACACTGATAGAAAGTAAAGACATTTGGAGGTGGCTCTATTACCTGTTTCTGCTTCTGAGAGTAAAACGTGGAAAAAGCCAAAGGAATAAAAGAGGAGAGGTTTACACAGTACAGACACAACACGACACGACATAACATAACATAACACACTAGACAGTCTATTTTTCACATAAGAGGTAAACAAAAATGTCACAGGTGCTACACTAATGCACCAAAACAGGTAGAACGTGGAAAGAATGATAATGCAATGCATCCACAATGACGCATAATATAGCTGATGCTGTGACACAGAAACATAAAGCCAAAGTTACTGATGTGTACCTGTGTCTGCTTAGTGGTCTCTGGCTGCTCCAGCTGTCTTTTGTTCTTTGTTGCAGTTTGCTGCTCAGCTCATTTATGATGCTGGGCTTCATACTCGATGCGGGAGGGTAAATCTTCTTTCCCTCTAAAAGTGTCCCGAACTGGCCTCCTTCACTTGTCATCTGTCCCTCGCCCCAGAGAGGCTTCATCTCAGGAGTGCGGGGGCGATCAAAATATGGTGAACTGGGACGTCCCAAATTTTGCATGTCCCTCATCCCATACCCATCCTGCCCACTTTCATCCTCTGGTACTCCCTCCTCAGCCTCCTCCTCTTCCTGCTCCTCCCTTCTTCTGTGAGAGTGGAAGGATGGAGGAGCGGTGCTGGTCTGTCTGTGTAGGTCACCAGTGCGACCTCCCTCTCTGAACCTGTTGGTTTTTGGATAGGTGGAGGCTGCTGCTGTGGCATTCTGCATCTCAAAAGTTTGTCCGTCCAGGTAGCTCATGTAAGACTCAAGAAAATCACCTCCCCTGTCCGATTCCCCTGTCCCACCTCCCCCTACCATACGGCCTCCAATCCCTATTCCTCCTCTCTCCCCACGGTCCAGCCTGTCTGCCCGGACATTAGCCAGGATGCTGTCCAAGTGGTGATCGCTGCTGCTGCGGCTGTCCAGCTCTTCAATCCCAGAGTCCACCACCGTCTCCTGGGACTCTCCTTTCTTGGCAGCAGGGGGAGGACGGTGGTGCTCTCCTGTCCTGCGACTAGTAGTGATGGCGGTGGAGGAAGTGGTATATGCCGTGTGTGTTCGCTCATGGTAGAGCTGAGTGGAGGTGCTTGTTGTGGTGGCAGCAGCGGTGGTTGAAGTGGCACAGCTAGAGGTCGTGTTGATCGAGGCAGTGCCTCTGAGTGAAGCAGAGTTGGCAACAGTGGAAGAGTGAGCAGGGGGGCCACGGTAGGCTGGTGGTGGCGCGACAGTGTGTGATGGAGGAGTCGGGGAGGAGCGTCCAGGAGTGTGAGCACTGTTGTAAAGGTGGTGGGGGTGGGACACAGAGAAGGGTCTGTGGTACCCAGGAGGAAGTGGTGGTGAAACTGATGGGGGAGGTGGAGGTCCACCTGTAGAGGTCGGCTGCAGGGTAGAGGGCGAGGAGGGAGGAGGGGGATTGGGTGATATCTGAGAGGGAGAGGGAGCAGACTGAGTCAGGTTAGCTACCTCACTGTCATAGGATGTGAGGCTAGAGGCGGTAGAGTCCCCTGCCTGTGGTGAGGGCAGAGGTGTATGAGCAGGAAACCCACTTACAAATCCTTCTTTTTGTGGGGGTGGGGGGGGCGGCGGTGGTGGGGGAGGAGGTGGAGGAGGTGGGACCTGTTGTTGGCGGGAGGTCAGGCTGTTAGTGAGTATCCCGTGTTGTGAGTACCCTGATATTCCCCTGTCAAAGCTGTTAGCGAACTCCAGTGGCGGTGGGAGGGGGTCTGCGTAAACAAACTCATCATCTGCATCAACTGAAGGGGCAGGAGGGGGGAGAACCATAAGGCTAGTCCCAGAGTTCCCAGTGGTGTTCACTGTCTGCTGAGTGCTGGTGGGTGGAGGAGATGGAGGGGTGAGAGACAAGATATAGGCATCCGCTTGACTTTCCATCCTAAGAAAAGTGGGCCTCTGAGGCTGCTGGGAGTGGCCCGCCTGCTGAGCAGAGCTTTCAACAGCTGCCACATTTGCAGCAGCCTGCTCCACCCTCCTAATGTAACCCTCTCTCTCTTTGTCCCTCTCTCTTTCCCTGGACAGCTCCCTCTCTCGTTCCCTCGACCTCTCCCGCTCCCTCTCCTTGTACGTTGGCTGATATGGCTGAGACTGGTAGTGGTGCGTGTGGACTGTTTTGTCCTCCGAGAAGCGGACTCTTAGTCCCTCGCGAGCACCTCCTCCTTCCCGCTCCCTCTCTCCTCCACCACCATCCTCTCCCCATGTACTTCCAACTCCTCTAAGTATCCTGGGTGAGGGAGGGCGGCCAACAGTAGGTGTAGTGGCAGCCAGAGAAGAGGAGGTGACCAAGTAAGAGCTGGAGGACTGGGCGTTAGACGACACTGGCTGAGAGGTGACAGTAGATGAAGGAAACACCACACTTGACATCTGGCGGCTGAAGTGGTGCTCTGTTCCCCTTCTTAACCTGTTATCATCCCTCAGAGCACGCTCTCTGGCTGCCAGGGCAAGGCCTAATGGCGATGTGGGATCAAGAGCCTTTCCTGTTAGAGGATGAATGAAGGTGGTCGAGGGGACTGGCTGCCTGCCTGCTGCTGTATACAAGTCAGTAGGCACAGATTTAGGTTGATAGTCCATTGCAGATGAGGAGTACTCAGGTAAGCCAAAGGCTGGAGGCATGCTGCGGGTGTGGTGGATAAAGGTGTCCCCAGAAAACATGCCCTCATCGATAGACTTTGATGGGCGCAGCCTTGTTGATGAATTCTCAGCCTGTGCACTAAGCTGTTGCTGTGAAACATGAGTCCTTGTTACTCCTACTCCATCACTCACTCCGCCAAGACTTATGTCCTCCTCAGCAGACATAAACAAAGAGGCACTCTTTCTGCGAGCTTCATGAAACCGTTCCCTGTCTCGGCGAGCTGCACCTACAATGGCAGCCCCAAACTGGCTGGTAAAGTCCAGGTTGTCCTGGGCTCGGATAGAAGGCAAGGATGGAGGTGGAGGTGCTGGGATGGAAGGTGGGGCAGGGGGCTGTGGAGCAGGGGTAGAGGGAGGTGGACCTTGGGGTGTTTTGGCTTCATCTGCCTCCCCTGATGCAGGTGCATCAGCTTCCACGCTGCTGCCCTGGCTGCTGCGCCCACTGCTGCTGGTTGAAGGGGCTTTGACGATGATAGTGGGGATGGGAATAGAGCTTTTTTCCAATGAGCCTTTTCCCCCCAGCGTACCCTGCCCCGCGCGCAGGTCCTCTACCTTGGATTGCTTCACCAGGGGGCCCTTTCCTCTCCGGGCGCCCCCTTTCGGACCCCCTGCTGCAGCTGCACTACGGTCTGCTCGCTGGGGTTGACTCTGAGTAGTCTGTTGTTGCTGGGGCATTACAGTTGCAATACTGGACGGGGGAACAGCAGTGCTGTAGCCTCTTCTAAGACCTGCTGCCTTGGCCCCGGTGCCAGCCCCAATGCCAGCTCCGACAGGCTCTCCAGTATAGGCAACCTTTCGCGAAGCAGTCCTGGTTTGAACAGTGTGGGCAGCTGCGTGAGAATATGAGGTTGCGTGGTCCGCTGCTCCAGCACTAGGCCCGGAGCTGGGACCACCTGCCCTCTCCCTGCCCCCATGGGTGAACTGCACTGACTGAGGGAAGGGCTGGTAGTGCGTAGAGGTGGACGTGGACTGGGACATGGAGACAGAGGGCTGTTGAGACGATTTAGCTCGCCAACCTAGTGGTGGAGCCGAAGAGAATGGAGGGTCTGGTGGAGCCGTGGTGGGAGGAGGAGGTATGTCGTCCGGGCCAGGCACTGACAGACTGCGGGCAAACTTCATGGTTGGAGGATGCAGGAACTGCTTCTCCTCCTCAGGCACCCCTGCAATACAGCAGTTACGAATGAAGAAAAGACAAATAGGAATGAAACAGATTGACAACTGACATTAAATGAAAGTAAGGTATGCTGAGAAACAAGAGGAAGTTGAAGTTTTTGGAGTAATGTGAGTGTAGAAGAAATTAGGCAAGAAGAGGAGCAACATAGCGGGTAATCTATGAGAGTGTCTGTCTAAATCGGAATGCCCATCTACCGGCCAGTTAGTCTGTCCTCAGTTCTTATGTCTGTTAGTATGTAAGTAAGTTAGTATTGTATGTTCCGCAAACAAGTACCAGCAGGACAGAATCACAAGAAAACATTTGTTTTGTTGATCACCAGAGAGAGCATAACTATTTTAATATGGAGAATAGGAAAGCCTTACCAAGCGACAAACCAGAAAATAAGCTATTAGAAAAAGCATGGAGATTAGTGGGGCGACTTTATCTAACAAGTAGTAGTAAGGTGAGTATAAAACAAACACAAAAAAAAAAAAAAAATCATTTTACAGCGCACAGTCAACTTCAGAAGCAGTACAACGTGTGCACATTTTTTGGCCCATGACGAGACATTGTTGGTCACAGACAAACAGATCAGCACAGTGTAGACCTCTACTGGTATAGAGGACAGACAGACAGGCGGACGGAGGGGCAGACAATAAAAACAGACAGCCTCACCGATGGATTTCTGCCGCAGCATACCGTGCTGTGGGCCGTGACCTGAAGTGAACTGGCCACGGTCATAGCCAAGACTCAACCCCGACGACACCATCCCCATCCCAGACTGATCTCCATAGTTTGGCTGAAAATGAGAAGCACGTGAACTGGAGTAAAATACTGTTCACGTTTTGGTTTTGTTGATGTCCAAAGTATCACTTGATGCAAGTTAAACTAAATAAAATTTCAAAAAATAAAAGTTTGAAGGAGTAGGGCATATTCACTGCTAATTATTAAGCTTGATTTCTAAGCAGATTTTATTCACTTAAAGGTGTCCATAGTCAATAAAGCTTTTTGCACAAGGGAGCAGTTTGCCCTGGAGGCTCTCTGTCAGAAAGTATCTATAAAAAGAGAAAACTGTAATGCGATTAGCATTGTGAAAGAGTTTATTTCAACGCAAATTATTAATAACCTTTTCTAAACATAAAGTTTAGAAAAGTTTAAAATGACCAAAGAAAAGTGAAGAAACAAAATTGAAATAATAGGTCAGAAACAATATAATATTGAATACTTGCATCTCGAGGGCAAGTAGGCAATCTTTTATGTATGTCAATGCTTGTAAACAAAACATCACATGTTGCTGTAGACTTTAGTGTAACACTAATTTTTGGACAAAAAAATTCTGCACCAAAGAAATGTAAAAAAAAAAAAAAAAAAATCACCTGAGTATTGTGCTTATGTTAGCAGATGTGCTGTGCATAATAATCCAATGTATTCTTTGGATCGCCATCAAGAAGATGTCTTAATTTTGCTCACTTCTTGATGTAGGAATTACAGTAAATCTTAGATAAACATTTTTCAGGGCTGCTTGAAAAATGATTCTGTTATTCCTTCGATTCATTTTTAATTCATAATTTCAAGCATTTTTAAACATAAGAGATTACCATGTCAACACAGGAAGACACATGTCTCAACACATATGTACTCTACAGTACGCGTACTGTAGGATTTTTCACAACTCACACCTCATTGCCATAGAAACTCCTTCCCCTGTCTCGTTTTGGCCCCTGTCCCCGTGTCCCCGGTGCCTCGTTGGTGCTGATTGTCTGCTGAGCTGCTGCAAGAATTTCATCTAATTTATCTGAGAGAAAAAAGGGAGAGAAAAAGACAGACCGGGAGAAAGAGAGGGGGAGAGAGGGACATACAGCAATGAAACAGAAATATGGACAGCAACAAAATGAAGGAACCAATGTGTGGAGAGGGACACACTTGATGAAGGTGGATGAGAGAAAGAGGAAGAGATTCAGGTAACATCCAGAGACAAACCCTTACTCAAAGCCATCTGATAGACTGTCCTCTTCTTGTCTGTAACTTGTGAGGATTCGAATTCTGAAACAAAAACAAAAAAAAGCAACGTCAGAATTAGCTCAGTCAGTGACTGAGCAGCAAGTGCAGTCATTTTCGACAGATATAAATACAATGCCTTGAAGCAAGAGTGTACTAGAGCATACCTGATTTTTTTTTCCAAGGGGTAGCAGCTGGAAGGAGGACAAAAGGAGACTTAAGTTTTGGCAGGAGTGAAAGTGAGATCGTGTTGTTACAGTGAATACTAATCATATTCCCCGGAGCTTGACAAACTGAGTCACCCTGCCAGGCTTTTTCGATCTTCAATGTAAACGAACTTACATCCTGCCCACACTTTAAGACAGCTGAAGCATGCACACTTAGGTTACAGTAAATATGCCGCACAAACATACAGTACGGTGCTCAACTGCTGTCATCACATGCGGAAATAAGTGTCGAATTAGACTGACTCCCACCTCTCTCCACTGTTAAACGGTTAAGATCCCGCCAGCAGTGACGCGAGGACAGAGGAGACACAAGAAAAGACAGAGTTAGTGGTTAACTCAGTGAAGAGGGAATACAGAGGAGGGATTAAAGAAGGTGACCCTTTCGTGTTTTCATCCACTGGTTTGAGTGAGCGCGCGCGCGTGTGTGTGTGTGTGTGCGTGCGTGCACTGAAAAGGGAAGGGGGGTTGTCTGCCATATTCAAGCCATCTTGCAGAATTTGGAATTTATAGAGGGTGATAAAATTTTAATGTCCGATGGTTTAACCAAGCATGACAGGGTTTTAAACTTGTATTTATAGTATTCAGCCAGTCACTTACAAATACGCTGCACAAGTCCTTTAAAGAAAATAGAAAACATAACCCAACACCTGTGCCCAAAAAAACGGAAACAACAATTTGTTGCCTTCAGCACACTGCAGGATTATTTCAACTTTAACGTCCTTGTTGTCTCGTTGTGTGACATTTAAGTGAAACACTACCAGTCACAGAGAGGATAGTTTAATCAGCGTTAAAGTTAAACGAATTCTAATGCGTTAAAGTTTGCGTATGGCTGGTGCAGGCATGGCTTCAGCACACCTCATACTCCTCTCTCTTTTCTTCCAGGTGGAGGTGAAGAGGAACTTCTAACAATGTGTCTGACTGGAAATTAAGCAACCCCATCTCTCATCTACTGAAAGTTTCACATCATAGCTTATCTGTGTGCATGCATTCACAATATGTGTGTGTATGATTGCACAGACGGTGCATGTACGAGACTGCTAATGTTTTAATTCTTTTGTGATTTCTTCATTCAGTGCTCATATTCCATATTCTTTCTTCTTAATGTAAAACAGTTTATTTGCCATGAAATGCAACATATAGATAAAACTGGCATTGCCATAAAGCTCTACAGCTTGATTATTAGAAGCAGGTGTTGGAGACATGAAATACTGCATTCAAATGGGGTGGTAGTAGCATGTTCATGAGAAGAGTCCATTTTAAAATCTCTGAAACCTAATTTTAACTTTTTTTAATCTGTCTAAGAAAAATGTTCATATTCCTGGAGGCTTCATCCTTTTTACTCATTTTTTTCCTTTTGCAGTTCCTGTATTATTTTATTAATTTGGCTACAAGCTAAACTGCTTGCATTTGTGACTCGTAGGTATCCGACAGTTGTGTTGTTGCCGTAAGTTGCCTAAAGTTGCCTTGCAACGGTGGTCTTGCAACGTAACTAGCTGAATGGCAAACCCATGTCATAACCACACGCTCACATATTTACTTTCAGCACAGTATGAAACATGTAGGACAGTCGCTCAGCGTACTGCTACTTTTTCCGAAGATAATGAACCACGGTGTCCTCTTTCAGAGAAGATGGAGCTATTTGCTCGATTGTCCTGGAAAAGTATTTCATTTGTTTACTTTTCCCTTTTTGGCCGTGTGGCAACACAGATCTTCCAGCTGATTTCGACAAGATGTTAGAAAATGTTTGGAGCAATTGTGCACATTTGTATGGCTTTGATTGTTGTGTACCATGGTACCGTCTTGTGCTGGGCGGTATATTAGTTCATACCGAATACTGGGGTTTGTTTTTTTTATCATATGAATTTTTCATATACCCCGATACCGGTGAGTATGTAGCAACATTGGGAACACAGAGCTGTGGAACGTAGCGCAGCAGGACATTGTTTGAGACTGTTTTTGCAGTTGCACTAAGCAAGCATGTGAGGACGCTGGTACAGGCATGGGTACAGGGACAAACCCGTACGTGCGTCGTCGAGCAGTGTCGAGCCAAGCGGTGAGGAAAATGGATAAAGACGGTGTAAGTGAAGCTGAAGAGTGAAAAAGACGCTGAAGAACTTGTATCGAAAAGGGGAGCTGTGTCGGTCATTTGGAAGTTTTCGCACTTCAAAAAATACGATGTTGATCAAACCATGGATCAAACAGCCACTTTCTGCAAATGTTCTCAGGCTAAAGTTGTAGCCGTCGGGGGCAACACGAGCAATGTGCTCCACCACCTCAGCTGCAAGCGTGTCTTTTAATATCAAAAATGCATGAAATTAACATCTGCGTCCTCCACATCTGCAGATGCGAAAGAAAAGACGAATCAGATGTCGCTCAAAGATGCGTTTGCTAGGGGGACAGCTTACGACAAAAAGAAAGCAAACGGCGGATTGACACTACAAACGCTATCACCAACCACTTAGCCAAAGACATGGCAACACCTAGTCTTGCATTAAAAAAAAATACCGTCATATACCGTGAAACCGATAGAATTTTGTCAAATACAGTGATATACATTTTAGGTCATACCGCCCAGCACTAGTACCTTCATGTTTGTCAGGGTGATACTACATGTGGTGAAGTATTACATACAGTGTTGTTGTGAGCACTGGATTGTGAGTAGCAGCGGTTATGGGGGTTACCTGTGTCTCTGACAGGGTGCTTGGGGTTTTTTTGCTAGTCAGGTGAGGTCACACCAGAGAGAGAAGGCAGGTGAGGTAAGGAGGGAGGAAAGGGGTGGAGCAAAGGGCTCATTTTTTAACTCCAGACAAACTTCAGTTAAACCCTGATTTACAGCAGCACTGATGGAGGAGGAGGGGTTTTTTTTTTTGTTTTTGAGAAAGTGTCAATTTTTTTCTTTTTTGTGTGTGAGAAAAAGCACTAAGAATTCCTGAAGACTCCTGGCCAGCAGCTGCACGCCAGCAGCTCTCATACACTCATGCATCAACAACCACTCACTGAGCACACTCAGGCAACGGTGACAGAAAAAAACAAAACATAAATGTTTAGAACATATAACCAAATCACCAGTTAAATAACAGCCAACTTTCTAATCTGCAAATGGGGGAGTTGACCCTCACCATGCACCCTCCTCCTACTATTTTGTCTCAAATAGAGATGGCATAGCCACATTTAATGATGTTACCATAGAAACAGACCTGGAACAAAGTTGTTGTTTTTTTGTTTTTTTCCTGAAAAATTACTCATCTTAATAATTTTATCCAGGGTGCGAATTCTTCTTGAAAGATTGTCTCAACAAAAAGATATCTTGGACATGCGGTGTTTTACAACTTGCTCACTGACACATCACGACCATACACTTTGCACCTGAAAACTCCCTTCAGGTGACGCCCATTTCCCTGCAGTGTCACCTTGGCAACAAATTCTTGCTTTGAGTCACTGCGTGTGTGTGTGTGTGTGTGTGTGTGTGTGTGTGTGTGTGTGTGTGTGTGTGTGTGTGTGTGTGTGTGTGTGTGTGTGTGTGTGTGTGTGTGTGTGTGTG
>CAAKHG010014597.1:0-15766 GCA_901007715.1 Dactylopterus volitans
TTTCAAATTAAACTATGAAGGTAATGATAGCTTCACCGTTTAGTTGCTCCACTGTGTGAAGTTCTTCTCTTTGATAATGTTAACTTGATAACTGAAACTCACCCACATGTGGAGTGGATATGTCATTACTGTCATTCACAAGGTGGAGTTCAGCCGTTTACGACAAGTAAGTTTAATGACTCCAACTTATATGAGAAAAACCTTGTAAAAATGAAACAAAACAAAACCAAAAAAAAACCAAAGTTGCAGGAGGAGAATGTTGTTGTGTCAGGCCTATTGTCAGATTCTTTACCGTGCGATCGGTTGATCACCTGGAGGAAAATGAAACCCGCTTTTCACATGAGGGAGGCATATAAAGAAAGCTCTCATAAGACTGTGATTTCATGTTCACTGTGTTGCTATTAAGGAAATCATAACCATCGACATCCTCAAGCTCATACTGCCTACGTTTCCATGCAGGTGTCAAAACATAATCGACATAAGCTAAAGTGTTTGCCAGCAAAGTCAAGCTGACACTTTGCTTCTGTTTCCTGCTTTCTACCCAGAGCGGTATTTACAGATGGTTTTAACCTCTTCCCTCCCACTTATTCTCAAAGCTGTGTCTGCTGCTCACTGGTTGTCATTTTTAAATTGCTCTTCACTGGCTTTTCATTGTCTGTTTTGTCTGGTCTGCTTCTCTCCAAACTGCACCCCTGTCCTTTTTTTTTTTTGTTCTGTTCCAAATGGTTTGGTTTTCCTTTCTAAAACTCTATGAAGGCACTCGCACACATGCACAGCTCCCACGTCGCCCTGTTCCACCGCCAAAACCGAGACGATCCAAGAAAGGTGTGTCTCCCTGCAGATTGTGGCCTCCCATCTCCCTCCTTTAATCTCTACTCTGGTTTGCCTCTTTGTCTCTTTCACTGGAGCCTCTGCTCTTTTTAGTCGCTGCATCTCTTTCAGCGACCAGAGGGGATTTTTAGATCAGCTGCTAGTGATGAAATCACCTTCCCACTATGAATATCTAGCTATACATTAGTGTCATTTTCTGTCACTGAAAATTCACTAATACTCATAATCTATTCAGATTGATAGTCCAGAGATCAGTTATCAGTTTATTTTATGTGACAGCTTCACTCTTGTACAAAGACACATCAGCTTCCATTGGATATTCATGTAATACATTACAGACATTACAGCAGAATGTCACAGTTTTGAAGCTTATTGAATGTTCTCAGAGAAACTCCTTCTGCTCTGGTGTCACACATGAATTACATGAAGGTCACTTGTCACAGCATCCATCCCCTCTGAGCTCCATCTGTGAATCTCTGTACTCCAGTGTGATGCGTGTTAAAAAATTAACTTCGGAGAAGACTGTTATTTGAGGGTTCAATTGGGTTTCGTGCCCCACTTGCTTCTGTGAATGTGCTTATGCTCTTTTCCCTCACCTCATCTCTTCCAGTGGAGTCTGCAGCACTCTGGGAGGAGAACGTAGTCTCCTCCAGTCCAGGTTTGTGGTTTGCCCCTTGACCCCTTCACCTCTTTGTTTTCACTTGCATGACCAGACAAGTTTTTCAGTGTCACCTGGAGGCCTGCATGTGTTTACCTGCAAATGTTAAAGATGCTTCTAGAATTAGAATTGACAGAAATATGGAGAAACAATAGCAAAATGAAGCATAATTTCCTATTTCCTTAATTCTTCACTAACTTTGTATAAAAGTCAGGCAGTCTTCCACCCTAACTCTTCCTTTTTTTTTTATTGTGTTGCACAGAGCTGGTTACAGTCTAACAGCAAGCTAAACTGTTTTTTGATAGAAATAAAAGCTAACTCCTGTTGCCCTTACTTCATTTGTCTGATGCAGTGGTGTGACTCTCCCTCAGCTTAGCATGACGCTGAGTGAGTCGGACGCGCAGAGACGTCGAGCTGCATGCTTACGGGCAATGAAAAGATAACACACTCCTCTAATTATCGGGATGTTTGCCCGCTCTGTGTTTGACTGACAGATCCCAGTAAGGCTGTCGCTGCAGCTGCAGGAACCACCGCTCTTGGAGCTCGCAGAATGGTAGCCATCTTTGACTATGATCCTCGAGAGAGTTCCCCCAACACTGACATTGAGGTCAGACTGTGCACATGTGTGATGTCTTTGATGCAGACTAGGTACTATGTTTGTTGCAGCTGTTAGCTCACATATCTGCCTCGTTAATTCAGGCTGAGCTGACCTTCAGCGCAGGGGACATCATCCAAGTGTTTGGTGATATGGATGAAGATGGCTTCTTCTATGTAAGTGATACATGGACTCTAGTAGATTGTGTTCTGCACTGATGAGACATTAAACAGAATCAGTATGGTAGTGCAAAAAGAGCTTTCACAGAAAACACACCTACCCAGCCATGGATATTCAGCGAATAGAAAAGGTTCAATAAGCTTAAATATCAGCCTTTTTTTCTTTTCTTTTTTTTTGCCTTGACACCTGATGTTGTTTCCATTCCAGGGAGACTTGAATGGACACAGAGGCTTAGCACCCTCCAACTTCCTGCAGGTTATCCCAGAGGAGGCTCCAGTAGAACATCTCTCTGTTCAGCCCGCACCAGAACACAAGAAAGAATCACAGGTAGTTTCGCACTTTATTTGCATGTAGTACTATAATTATTCTCCAGAATGCACTGTACAAACTCTTAACCTGCAGTCATGTACATCTTCATCTCTTTGACATTTTCTAATTTTTCCAGTCTGGTTTCTATCTTTTTGTAATCTGTTTCTTTAATTTTGCCATATCTCTTTTTTTTTCCCCCCGCTGTTTCTTGCATGGCCTTTTGCAGAAGCAGAAACGAACTGTTCACTTTGAGACTTGATCGTAAGTGTTTTTTGATAGGACTATAGCAGCAGCAGTCAATGCTAGCCTCCCCAGTCCGCTCCTTCTTTCCAAGTTCAGCTATAGCTCCACTTTAGCCCTGTTGTGTAGGATCCCAGACCTAAATATTTTATGTACAATGTTTTAGTTCACAAAAAGCAAGTGATGGCCTTCCTGTGTGTGTGCTATCCTTGTGTTTCCTTTTTCCTTTTATGGTATACATTAGAAGAAACACTCCTGTTCTGAAACCCCTCTTGTCTTTGTGAAGGATATGTCTTCTCAAGAGCGACAAGATCCTGGACCCTCAACACTAGAACATGCACCGCAGTCCTTTACAGAACCCCCTCGCCATGAGAACACAGACCTACGACCCCACCTGGCGTCATCACCAATCCCAACGTCAGACCTGGACCCGGATCCGGGTCCAGCTACAGTGCAAGCCTGCCATCCTCCTCCAGGTCAGCTTCCAGCAGACAGCCCAACTCAGACTGAAAGCTCTACACAAGGCAAGAAAAAGAAAGGCTTTTTCTCCAAAGGCAAGAAGCTGTTCAAAAAGCTGGGATCCAGCAAGAAAGAATGAGATGTAGGACATCTAACTCGGAACGCTCACGTCACATTGAAAGCACTTTTTCTATCTTCGCTGTTAAGTCTCAGTTGGAAGACAGTGCAATTAGTGGCTATCAGATCTAATAACTGACGCAATAACTGTGAGTCATGATACATTTGCCTTAGAGCGCTGCTAGACCTGCTGTTACATAGAGCCCTTAAAAGATCAACATACAGTACAGCTTGCACCCACACAAGAAGTGCATGTTGAAGTGCATGTTGAATTGTGCAAACTCACTATTCTCACTAATATAGTCTGTAACTACTTCCTATCTAAGCATTTGCAAAATTTCGCGTCATTAGAGGCTTTTAAGGCTTGATATAAAAACAACACCATGCGGTTTAATTGTATCATTGTGATACAGATTGAAAAACAGTTCCAGACTTCAGCCGACCTAGTCACAGCTAATGAAACATTAGCTTTATTGCTCATGTACTAGTGCCACTTTATTTAACGGAAGCAAACAAATAGAAGCAGCAATGTGTCTCTTCCTTTGTGTGACTGTAAAGATGCGAAGTCCATCCTGAATGGCTGTAAACACGTCTGCTCCGCCCTCACATGTGTTAATTATCTTCTAGAGTTTTTCTACAGTACTCTGTACAGATCACACTATTTATTTGTATCAGACTTGCCGTAATCATGGTCACAATGACATCAGGGTAGGAGCTCAGTCATCCAGAGCTGTTAGACGCAGTCGGGATCCATTTTGATGTGTGTACTGTAGGACTACCTGAGGGTTGACTGTTCATTTAAGCTGAAGACAATATTCATGATAAGTTGACCTTCTTTAGTGCGTTTGTGTGTTTGTGTGTGTGCATGCGTGCATGCGGGCATGTGTGCGTGAGAGCGAGTGATAGAAAACAGATGCCTTTCTTAAACATAAACATGGGAACTCTTGATGTTGTAACTGTCACAGCTGGCATAAATGTTGTAGACTTCATATTGTCTGTTTGTCTGTCTGCGTGTAGTCGTGTGCGTGTGCGTGTGCGTGTGTGTGTGTGTGTGTGTGTGTGTGTGTGCGCATAGGCATGAGGATCGTCTGAGGATTGGGTGTATATGACAGCAAACAGGAACGTGTTAATGTGTCTGCTGTCTTGCCTCCTTTCGTGGCGTGTGAGTGTCGGGTCTGACGGGCTAAAAGGGTTAGAACATGTTCATCAGCCGTCGCAGTACAGCAGTAATTCTTTTTCTTTCGGTGACTACATTCATAACGTTGCTGACTACCATTCAAGCAATAAAGCTGAGAGTGTCTAATAGTATCGGAACAAAAATAGAACCATACTGTATCTGTTCCTGGTTGCTGTTTGTAGGGTACTGCAGTGTTATCGAGGTCAGTGTGTGTGGAACTGATTGCTTGCTCAGTCTGACTGGATCATTTCATCGGTAACTTCTCAGGTTTTTCGTTTGTGGTTGCTTAAACTCGTGCCGAGCCACCTGTGGACTCTGGCTGTCAAACAGTGCAGAATATGCCAAACATCTTTAGGTGCTTTGCCTGGCAGCACGGCGGAGAGTGAGCAACATCACGGGGATGTTTTTCTTTTTGGGGCTTTGTTGTGAAGATCACTTCCGATTGCACTCGCTTAGGGTCGATGGAGTCACACCTGACGCACAAATCGGAGGCTTTTACATCATGAATGTTTTAAGCTAGTTTGTCAGTGTTACATGAATGACTAAAAGGGCAAGATGTTGGACAGACAAAGACACTTTAGAGGTGAAGACCTATGCTGCACTGGTGCCGACATGTAAAGCGGATCTTTGTAATAATCTTGTATTTCACGGCCTTGAATGCACAAGTATTGCTTTACCTGCTGTGTAGTGAGTAGGTGGCTCCCGCTCTGCCTGCTGAATAGACCCACATCCATATAGGTAGATTTAGCTCAGTTAATAATATTTAGCCTTACAAGAAGACCTTGTTTAGTCTTAAAATGTTGTTTACAGGATGTTTATTGACTGCATGCATACCAATGTTATACATATGTTCTGCCTTATTTATTTAATGGTCATATTTATGTTTTTCTAGGCTGACCTACCTACAATATTTGAGTTGTAGACTGTCAATGCAGTGGAAAGGAAGTGATGTAAGCTGATTAAGAGTTGTTTGTATATATTAAATGCTGTCGGGACTTTGGTGTGATATATATTTTCATGCAGCACAATTGTTTTTTTTTGTTTTTTTTGTTTTTTTTTGTCTTTCTCTCCTGACCTGCATTCATTGTTTGAAACTGGTGGAAGACTGACCTTTTTATATGATAAATGAATGTTTTTACACTTTTGGAAGCTCATCTGTAAATATTTTGTTAATATTGTTTTTTCAGATGTCTTTTTTGCATGTTCAGGCAGTGTTGACTGAGGTAACTAAAGATGTAGTGCACAGAGTACTTGAATTGTGAAGGTTTCTTTTAATATTGATCTTTTTACAGTAATAAAGTATGTATATTTTCACAGAAAACTCAGCATGTTGAATGCATATTTAACAGAAAAAACAAGCAAAAACAAAACCCACTTTTTAATTTGCACTTTTATTTCATATCATGCCGATTACACTTCAGATGTACTTCACAAAATCATCTCTTTTTTTCCAGTTGAAACAGATGAATTATGAAATGGAGGAAAGCGTCTTTGTTCTGCGCCACACACTGTCCATGTGACTCAACTGGGGAAACACTCTGGGTAATGCGTGGCCTTGCGAGACAAAGCAGCTTCCTCTTTTTTGACTTCCTGCGTGAGCGCCATCTCCTCTCCCTGAAGCCAACAGTACACTCATCCATAAAGTAGGAAACACTACACTGTGGTGAGGAGTTTAGTAGTGCTTTCTACTTTATGGATGACTGCACTGTACATCCACCGGTCGTCTCTTCTGTCTTCTGTCGTTCCACTGCTGTGTCTGCTTCCGCACCTGCACTCACGTCGTTGCAGCTGCACGCAAACCATTACCGCCACCACCAAGGCGCACAAACAAACACACACACACACACACAGACACACAAACACACACAGACACACAAACACACACAGACACACACACGCACGCACGCACATTCAACGCCCATGCACAAACTGAAAGTCTATCAGCGCAACATGCAGCCTTCATTTTTGTTACACCAGAAAAGGAATACTTCCTGATTTGCCGCAAAATGTTGTTTGTTTTTAGGTCAAATCCAAGTAAGGCCCAGTCACAGTTTTGTACACACAGTTTTTGACAACAATTTGTAAAAAAAAAAAAAAAAAAGAAGAAGAAGAAGAAGAAGAAAACAAAAAAAACACCCGTCTCGTTGAGCTCTGTGCATGTTTGAGAAAAAGTCAAGACTGGAACAGAGTGTCAAGGGAAGTGCTATGTCGAGGAAGCCATTTTGGCTAGCTTGAGTAAGCTTCTCTGTCGACTCATCACATTCAAATGTGAGAAAAAAAGAATTCATGCAGATATCGTCAGTTCTCAGTCAAGATACATTAAACTTTAAGTTAACGTCTGAATAGATCACTTGAGTGGCAGATCAAGAAAATGCAGTGTTGAGTAAAAACTGCAACATTGGCATATTGGTCATTAAAGACAGATGAAATATTTTTTAAAATGCCAAAACTAATAATTCTTGTATTAACGAGATGCCGTCATCTATCATACTTTACCCAAAACGTCTTTTTTCTGCTATAAGTGATGATCGTCCCGAAGCCTCAAAGGTGTCTTCTCTCAGCCCAAGAAGTGGATGAAGAAGAAGAAGTTGTCTCCTTTTGAACCCTCCACAGCCACGTGATGCAACCACAGGAAGAGGTCTAACAGTCATAGCCGCTCTCTTTCTCCTCTTCCGTCTAACCTCTGCAATCGCTTTTTAAAAAACACAGAGAACACATAAGACCATTTTTCCCGACGTCGGATCTTGAAAATGACATAACCTGCAGGAAACAAAGATCAGATGTGTGGACTGTGGGAAATAAATGGCCCTCAGTCATCATCAACTTTAACATTAATACTTGAAATTTTCTTGTTTTCAAGTTAATTTAGGTTCACATTAGGTTGTCACTTGTGTGTGTTACTTTACATGCTTATAGATCCATAGAAGTAGATTGCCAAACACTTGCGTTTTCAAGTGGGTATTGTTATACATGATATTTTACATGTATAAGTCAAATAAAGCTTATTTTTTATCAGATTCTTGCAGGAAAGTTGAAGTACCTGTTTTCACTTATGATATTACAAACAGAATTGTAGACATAGAAGGGGGGGTCACCTTTCTTGAGCATTTAAACCAAGCAAATATGATCCAGCCTCACTGAACTGACCCTCAAAAAAGTCACTGAATAAGCAATTAATATAAATCTAAGTTTGTTATCGTTTCTAAAGGGTATTTCTTCATCATAATCGACTCACTTTTTACTAATTTGATAATCATCTTTTTTTCTCTGCTCTTTCACCTCTTTGGAAAGTAGGGGAAAGGCCATAAGTAAATTAACAAGAAATAATAAGTACATTTGTACAAGGTTACAAGAAAATGGGCAGGAAATAAGCACAAACAAAATCCGAAAATTAGGAACAAAATACCTATGAAAACTTTGAGACAAATGTTGTATTCTAATTCCAGGGGACATTAAAATCAAGATGGGCTGTATTCAGGAAGTAATTTTCAAGTAAATCATACACTTTCCCTCAAGATAAGAACTGTCTTAATAACATGGTTGCGTACTTCATTACTCCCACCTTAAACTCAAGCACTGCAGGTAGTGTCAGATTTACTTTATACTGTATACACCAATGAGATATGATATTAAAAGCATTCAGGCTGACTATAGAATATAATGCAACAGCCCTGCAATAAAATCTTCCTTCAGGAAGAGTTTTATGTTGAATTTTTATTGGCTCTGTCTGAGAGAAGCGTTGACATATTTTAATGATTGTAATTAGGACTGTAATTTGTGATGTTGTTGAGCTGTACTGGGTTATACTGAGAAGTGTAACTAGTATTTTGTCACCCCAAGGAATATGAGTGGGATGACCAAAAATACTGGGCACACCTCTCAGCATAACCCAGGATAATTTATTGCGGGGCTGTTGCATTATTTTCTGTGGTAAACATGCAGTGGTTTTAAAATTATGGCTGTGTTATTTTTGAGACAAATGTTCAAAAGTAAATTAGGAAAATACTTGCTGAGAATTTGAGATGAAATATTATGTATGTATATTTCAATACAAATATTTCAATATATTTTGATATAATAATTGATTATTATAAGATAACATATGGAAAAGGTCAGGTCAGTGATGCTGCATCTAACAATTCCTCATTTAGCTAAAACCTTGGAAGACTGTTGATCCCACTTTGAGAACTTTAAGCATGAATGGTGAGTCTGTCTGAAACAGGTTGCAGGTTGAGCGCCGTTTTCTTTTTTAGTTTCAGAAGTGAAAGGCCTTGTGTTTCAATTCCTTGTAAATGCAAATATTTAACTGAAACTTTGTTCTCATGTACTGCGAAGCTGCAGGCAGGTCACTGTCACTTACATGGATGATGGGATAAAGCTGTGGTCACACATACTGATGGGTAGGTGCCAGCGTGTGAGGTTTACTCTCGACAGCGTTCTGTTCAGAAACTGCAGTTTAGAAACTCAGTGGTGGAAGAAGTATTCCCATTAGTATAGTACATATACCCAGTGTGAAAATTCTACAATACAAGTGAAAGAACTTAAAAAATCCTTCTTAATTACAAAAAGTATCATCAACCAATTTTACTCAGTGTAAAAGCACTGATGACATGCATAGTATGATTAATGTATATACTGTGTAAGAAATGTAAAAAAAAAAATGACTGATGCATCACAGAATTTCACTTGTCTAAGGTAGTGCTTGTTTGAAGAAAGCTGAGGGCTTTTTGGGGTGCTTCATGGGAGAGAAAAAAGGCAAGAAAACACAAATATGTCATTTTCTTCATTTTTTAAATATTTTTCTGTTGTTGAAATACAATACAAGTCTTCAGTGACAGTGTATTGATGTCTGAAACAGGACAACTGCTGGTTTAACCTCTAATTCTGTTGCATTTTGTAAGGTTAAGATTTTTTTTATGAAAAATTTGAATATTTAACTGCAGCTGTCAGAAAAATGTAAACGAGTAAAAAGTATAATACTTATACCCTAAGTAAAACATCAATACAGGATTTTTCCTCATTGAGTATCTTTCAAGACAACATACCGTCTTACGCTTATTCAGGTTACGGGTCGCGGTCGTGCTGGGGCCGATCCCAGCTGACAACGGGCAAACGGTACAACCTGGACGAGTCGCCAGCTCGTCGCAGGGCCACATGAAGGACAGACAACCACTCACACTCGCACGCACACCTACGGGCAATTTAGAGTAGCCAGTTAACCTCAGCATGCTTTTGGAAGGTGGGAGGAAGCAGAGAACCCACGCAGACACAGGGAGAGCATGTGAACTCAACATAGAAAGATCCCAGGCCGGGAATCGAATCCACGACCTTCTTACTATGACGCAACAGTGCTAACCTCCGTGTGGCCCCAACCCTATAAACTTCTGGGGTAAATAGAAATTAAACTATTGGGACAAAGACTCGTTTATTTTTGCAGCTCCAGTAGTGTGCAGTCTAATCTTGGGCACTAAATGCCTCTGAGGAAGCCGCATCACTGATGAGTGCACAAATACGAGTGATGGGAATCTGGTTTCACTCTCGTTGATGCAAACAGGAGGGGAGGAACAAAAACTGATTTAAGTAAGTTACGTTTTACTTATATAAAGGTGCAGTGACAAAGAACTTCACGCATACTCTGGGGGGGGGGAAGCAAGCAGAAAACACACCACAAAGAAAGAGTGGCGGAATGTAAATGGATTGCAAGAGAACAGCAATGCACATCTAGCCTGTATGAATGGATTGTCAGGAGACGCCTCAAGAATACAAAGATCAACTAATCAATAGATTGTGGAAGATGATGTTTGAGAGTTGAAGCTTTGAGGTCAGCTTCTGCTGAGCAGTTAGTGGAGTGGGTGAGTGAAAGACAGAGATATGGTGGCCCTCGGGTTCCAAAGTTGGAAAGAACCAGGTTGGGAATGGAGGGACAGGCAAGATGATGGAGCAGCACGTAAGTCGCAGTGAGCGACTGATGCTGTGTTTGTGTGTGTGTCTACATTCTGCTACTTCTATTCGCTGTTGGGAGTTCATTGATGATAAAGAATGGACAACATTCCAGCAGCAACAGCTCTTTAGGTCAGTGGAGTTTGGCAGATAAATCCTCCCATCTGCAGGAAGTGTCCCCGCATCTCATACAACAAAGCCATTAATAGAAATGGAGTAAAATGAATAAAACTATTTAAAAAAAGACAATAATGTCGTATCTTCACAACACTCAAACTTCAGGTTGAACTGAGCCCTGACTTTGCCCTCTGACTCGTGTCGCACTGACTGGCTCCGTGGGGTTGGCCTCACTGCTTGCTAAATGATAAACTTAATGACTTTGTTATGTTTTATAATGTCGGGGTGGGGCTGGGGTGGTCCAGCAGTCCTCTTAACTAGATCACTACTGGTGCACCAGATGCACGTTAGGACACCTGGTGGGAGGGTATCCATTAAATGCAAAGGTGACCTACGATTCTCTAGTCAAGAATAAGACACTTGGGCGTTTTTGAAAGGATCCAGCATATGGTGTCTTTAAAAGCCACACTTTTTTGAGCCCTACAATCTCCTGACCTCTGACCTGCATGCTGCTAATCCCTGCATGTAATGGAGAATGCACCAGTCTTCATCTGGCAGAGGAGCGCTGGTGTCTGAGCATGTAGCGGCACATGCCAGCGAGGAAGTGATCCAGACTGTGCGTGGAGACTGCAGTAGGGCCGGGGCCCTCCTGAACCCACGCTGATAGACCTTATCTGGGCTGGCAGCCATTTTCCCCTCCCTCCCTGCCTGCAGGCTGGCCTGCACTCTCCTCAACCTCCAGAGGCTTAAACTGGTTCCTGCTGAGAATCAAACTGAACCCACAATCACAAATTCAACTCCCGATGACGTCACCATGCGTAAAAGGATTGATGTCCTCATGTGTGACAAACTGCCGCTGCTCTTGGTTGTGTAGTTGCCTCAGAGAGGAAGTCTTATCTGTCTTCTGAGACACCGTTGGGCCTTCTGTTCATCATGTCCATCCCCCATCTAAATGACATCCTCTTTCCTCCGTTTCCTGTTTTCCTTCAAAATTCACTGCAAGACTGCTTGAGAAAGTGCTTGCTTTTTTTTTCCTTTGCAAGTGCAGGTCACCTAAGCCGCAGCGCATCAACCAAGTCGCCATAATCATGGCACCCTGACACTCTGATCTCTTGCTTTCCCTTCGTTGTAAGGCACCGATGTTTCCAAATAAGGGCAACGGCCAAAGCTGTGAGAGCTAATGAGGCCATGACAGAAGTGTGAAAAAGCAGGGCGTGCTTCACTTTTCTCTGATGGCGGCGTAGACTTGATGCTGGGAGGACAGAGCATGGGCGGAGTCGCCAGTCTTCCTGTCTGACAACGCCTGTGGTTGAGGAAGTCTTGCAGCAGCGAGCAGAGTTCTCGGTACAGTTTTTACTCTGCAGCTCTCAAGAAATGACTTCACCTCACCTACACACAGTTAAGGCAGAGAGGAAAATAAGTGGGGTTGAGTGTGAAACTACTGCACTTCCTGTTAAACAACATAGTGGAGGTCAAACTGAGCGATTTAATCTTCAGTTCTGAATTGACTTCACAAACCAAAATGAGTCTGTGGGTCTAGTTTTCATTTTATCACCAACTGTCACCAAAACACCTGCTGGGAGAGTCACTGACTTAGGAAAGAATGACGATGATTTAACAGCCGGTTGATTTGAAGTACAGTGATATTTCAGTTACGTGTGTTCAACTCAGCGTGTTCTGCAAATATTTCATATTGTGAGTAAAAGAGAAGATGTGGTTCAAGTTAATGACAGTATTGCTGATATTATATTGTTATATAATATTCTAACATAGAAATTAAGCCAAACGAGCAAGGCAATGAAAGACTGAAGCAGTAAAAAGAAGGATAATATTAATTAAAATAATGTCAACAACATAAGTAAAAGCAAAAACACAACAATGTAAAATCCCACTTCACTAAAGGAACATTATCAATTAAATCCACGGAAGTGTCAGCAGAAAAGCAGCCCAGTGTGATGACACATTAAATATGATGAGTACAAGAGAAGTAGTCATATATGAGTGCTGCAGCTGCTCCAGACACTTAAGGTGTTTATTTCATGCTGGCTTTAAGGAATCAGGGTCAGAGGGTGAATCTAGGACAGACCCGCGTGTGGCTTCATTCTGTGGACTCAAATCTCAGCCTATTTTTGTGAAATATTTAAAATATTTGAGAAAAGAGTTGTTCCATGTGGGAGAATTTTAGAGGGCATATACTTCAAATTGTGGTGGAGCTGCAAACAACTCCTACACATCTGAAATATGACAAAGGTCACAGCAACTTTTTAGAGCGGGAGCAGAAGCACAGTTTCTTTCACAAGTGACTGAAGTGATGGGAAGTGTAATGTATATTTCCCACTGACGCGTAGCAGAAAATGAGGGTTTTTAAGTTCAGAGCTCAACAACAGACCACAGACGAACAATAAATAATGAAATGAAATGTTTTTCATTGTTCCAGAAACTTTCGGAACATTTGATTACAACTTCTTTTCTCATAGTTAAAGTTCCTCACCAGCTTCAGCGCCCTGATGTGGAGAAATTCTTGAACACAAATGGTGAACAATTCTCAGGTACCTGAATTATTATCTTCTTCTCATTCATCTCGTCCCTTGCTTTTAGAGGCAATTACGCTCAGTTGCGGCGGCTCGAGTTTCACCCTCCATTCTAACCTGAATATTTCATTGCACATTCATTGCATATTGACAATAAAGTTGCTTTAAAAGTAGGGCTGTGACTTTAACGCATTCATTTCAATTAATTAATGACAGAGAAAAATAAACTGTTACAAAAGTAACGCATTTGAGATGCATCGATTGACGTCAGCGCACAAGAAAGTTTGGTGAACGATGAACCATGAACAACATGATGGAAGGGGGGGGGGGCAGTTACTTAGCCTTTTGGAAGGAAAGTTTATGTATATCAAATGTACCGATGTTAGCTTGGAGAAGAGCATGGTTGTGTTCATATTGTGAAACAAAGATTTTTCTTGTCACTGAAGCACTTGAAGCCTGTGGTGTCGAAGCAGAACCTGCTGCAGCAAGCACACCAGAGCTAGCCAGAGCTAACATTAGCACTGCAGTTGTGGCACGAGCAGGTGGCGTCGCTCAGCCCACAACTGACCAGATAAAAGACTCGGTGCCAAAATAAATGAAATGGCACTTTATATTAATCTGTTGGTCCGTTTACTTTGTCAACAATGTCTTGTTTCACCTTCTTAACAGTCAGGGTTCCCTCTGTACTGGAATTTACTTGAAATAAAAATGTATTTGTTTTCAAGACGTTGAATCTGCTTGTTTACAAAATGTCTTAAAATGTGGAACATAGCTATGCTTGCATTAGTCCGTCTGTGAATGTCATTGACTGATGGAGAATAAGTATTTTTGATTTTTTGAAGTTCACGTTTGTCTATTCATTGATCCAGTCATCAACCAATTTGAATTTAAAAACTGCGTATTGTGTCAAATAACGCTAGTCAATGAAGATATGATTAATTAATTACAAAGCCTCAAATTAGATGATTTGTTTAATCGCATCTCATTACTTGAGTCGTTAGTAAAGAATTCTTCTTACATGTTTGTCATGTCCCTTTGAGATACTGAATACTTCCACTGCTCATTTAGGCAGATATCGTATTTTTGAGCAACAACTCGTACTATTAAAAAAGCTGAGTCTCCATAAAAAGTGAGACCTGTTCACAGTGTCTCCACTTACAAAGAGAGAAGACACACAAGAAACTCAGAAGGCAGAGAATGTAGTGTGCAGTATAAATACTGTCCATGTATAGGGCTGTGGGTCACCGAAGAGATAATTATATCCCCTCTGAGAGTCTTGTCCTGCTTAAATTGGATGTTCTTGCACAGACACACAGAAGGAACAACTGCTCTGTTTTAAAGGCAAGACAAAAAAGAAAGTATAGCTACACTAATTCAGGTCAGAGTGTGCATGTGCTGCATCCGTTTCTCACATTTTTCCTTCTGTCACTCATTGTATTCTCTTCAGAAAAGTAAGGTGAGAAGTGTGTCCATGCAAAGGACAGAATTCCTTTGTATTTTGTTATGGGCAAGTTTGCATTTGTGTGCCTATTTACTTGTCTTAAAATCCCTACAGGGAAAAAAAGCAGAAAAAGGTCATTTATTTTTTCAGAAACAAATAACTCAGAGATCACCTATCTCAGTTATTTACAGTTCTAATCATTTGAGCATTTTTGCCACATCTCAAACTGATTAGTATAAAAGGTAAAAATAAAACATTATGGCAACACTGATGCCATTCTATATGTAGTGTGCATGACAGTGAAACCTAAGATTACAGTGGAAATAATAGCGTGAGCCCTGTAACAATAGACAAATATTGTGATATAACAGTGACATAATCAGTGATGTAATCCAGCAACACCTGCAGAGTAATTGATACAGCATGACAACTTACAAAACTACGATGTTGCTCTGTGCAGCACTTCAGCTGAGAAACTTATCAGGCAGCAGCTGAGGACATAACTGCCTTATGCAGCTATTACATTACCGAGAGGCTCCCCCTAACGTCATTGTTTGGTACTGCGCAGGCTGCACAGAGCCGAACGCTCCAGCTAAAGATGAGATGAAATGATGACAGTTTAGAGGCTCAGTGGTGAACTATCATAAGGATTTCTTGGGTAAAATTTTTGTATTTATTGCACTTCTTGGATATGAGTGAGTCAAGAACTTGAACGTGATTCTGAGGCGATTTAGACCCAGTGATATTTTACTCATTAATGGATGATAAACTCTCATACTATATACAGTATGCAGGTATTAAAGGACCAGAGGGATAAGGACATCCCCACTGTGACTTCTAAACAAATCCTATTCCAACAGGAGCTCTGGCTTTGGGGCCCCTTGTCCCAAGGAAGCGCTGGACATGTCCCTGGTAGACCCACTCAGCTACACCTCACATGCTGAGGGAGGATGACAATGCACATCCAAACACCCACCAGGATGGGAGCTGGAAAAATATCTTGCAAAGTAGAATCAAATCCATCCATAAACTCAGTGGCAGTGTTACTTGTCTCAATATAACTGGTAAAGAGAAGCCACATGACAACGATTACAGTTTGGGTTTTTTTTTTAAATGGCTTAAGCACCATTTTGAAAACGGTCTGTTTTTTTTTTTTTTTTTTTTTTCAAAA
>CAAKHG010014600.1:0-10160 GCA_901007715.1 Dactylopterus volitans
GTGAATGAATGAATGTGCAACGTATAAATGTCGACACGCTCAATATAAGTGGTATTGACATCTTGAGTAACAAATGCACTAATAATAATGCTAGGGAAATAACACCATGGGTAAAGTTTTTTTGGAATGCTCTCTTTGTAAATATTAACTTGCACAAGGCGTGGCTTGTTCCCTTTTAATTTTGTATCACAAACAAAGTCAGAGAATTACATTTGAAAATACTACACAACATATAACCATCTAACACATATATATCGAAATTTTGTGACATTGATAACAAGTGTACCTTTTGTAAAACTGAACCTGAAAATGTAACTCACTTGTTTTATGGTTGGCCACATAGAAGTTTATTTTGGAAAAAACTGGAGAGCCATATTTTGTGCAAAACAACACACAAAATCAACATAGAAGGAAAAAACGTCATTACCTATTTTGAAATTAAAGAGAAAAAAAGGCACTATTGTCAATTTTTATATTCTATTAGGAAAATTTCATATCTATAAATATAAATTTCACAACTCGACTCCATTATTTAAATTGTTTTTGATTGAAGTCGATTATTATCTTAAGTCCTTCGAAATAAGACAAATAAGAAAAGTATGTTAATGATATCCATTCAGAGGTTTTCAACAAGTAAACTGTCACCAATATAATTTTTTGAAAGCTTCCTCTTGCAGTTCTGTCTGGTCTAGTGTCTCAGTCACTGCTGGGAAGAGTGTGTGCTTAACCTGGATACACTGTTCACACACACACACACTCACACACACACACACTCACACACACACACACACACACACACACACACACACACACTGTGAAGTTTTGAAGTTTTGCTTAGATTCATGTGTCCACATCACTTATACCCTCTGATAACTCACCAGCGAACCACCACTTATTATAAATACAAGACACGCTTTGGCTGGAGTTCAGGATCCACAGAAGAGCAGATCAGCAGATGGGAGCCCAATAAAGAGTAAAGAGAAACACAAATACAGTTTAATCACTTCAGATCAAAGCAAAACTGAGTTTACTTCAGTATTATCATATAAATCCAGATAACGACGGCATCAAGGGTATTTCTAATTCTGAAATGAAGTGACACTTCACCCTAGCTGATGACAGACCTTATTAGTGTTTAGGTTTTGAGACCCATGTGGCAAACCTTTGACAGGAAAACAATTAAGTGAAATTGGCATTTTAAACAGTTACAGTTAAAGAAGCATTTCTCCATTTGTTCCTAGTTCTAAGAACATGATGAAAATCATTAAGCTGTTTTTTTGAGATTAACAGCTAATATTTTAACTTGGAGAGGTTTCAAAATATCCAAGCTAATCATAAACATCATCAAGTCGTGAGGTAGAGACAGTAGGAGATGAGCATCTAATAATGTAATGCGGATGGAAAAAGTGCCAGCATGGAAATTAGATATGGAGAAAATCAGAGATAAAGACATCAGATTTCGACACCCATTAGCTGCTTAGAATCTAACAGCTGAAATTTCTCTCTCTACATGCATACTGTTATCACCTACATAGCTTATCTCTATTAACAGGATCTGATCGAGATTGTGTGTTTGCTAATTTTTTTTTTGGCATGGCAGCAGGAGAGAGGCTGGCATGCATTCAGGCCTGAGATGAGGCGATATTAGCAAAGAGTCAGAAAAGCCAAATCTTCATAGGAATGCGGAGCAAAGTACATTAAGTGGAACTGTAGTGAAATGTTACTGTATAGATCTATAAAAGTGTTCTACAAACTGGTGGTGAAACAGTTTAGGTTGTGTTTTGTTTACAGTATTTTAAAAGTTAGGAAAAGTTAATTTATCAGGACAGAAGGATGAACAACCAAAATGCTGCTGAAATGGAAACATTACATGTTCTTTCAACAAAGAAACACCAGCTGAAGCAAGAGAAAGCAAGAAAAAATGGACAATTATTTAAATTGAGCCCAAGGTTATCCAAAACCAGTCAATAACCGAGAAAAGATGAACCTAACAATTTTGGAAAAAACGTATAATGTAGACAGTGTGAAGCAGGGCGAGCAAAGTGATGACACTGAAATCATATTCCTGTGCCATAACAGCCTTTTTATTGTTAAAAATAATCAGGTGTGAGGCTTCAGAGGTCACTCTGTCCGATTTATGTGAGTAATGATGGAGAGAAATGTGAAGGTTGTCGTGGTGACATTGAGAGAAATTGGAGAATGTGTACAGAGAGAACACAGGAGGATGAAAGTCAACTCTGAAAACCCACAGTGGGTCAGCATGAAGGACATCTGTGGAACTTATCAAAACCAGAATGAGTGAGCGTTTATGTGTGATGCATCAAGGTGTATAAGATGTATGGGTTCTGTATCTGTGAGTCCTCCATTGATGTTTGAAGCTGTAGGGAGTAATTTTATTGTCTAACCTACCCAGTGAAGCAAAGACAATAGTCTGTGATCTGCACATCAACTAATAAAGGGTAGTTCAATAGGCAGATGACAGAAGTCTGTTTCTCGCTTCAACATCACCTGTTTAATGCTGGTAATTTGTTCCCCCTCCACCTGACAATCAGTTGATCTCACCAACCTCAATGACACACAAACGCAGGAAGCAACAATTTAAGAAGTCCTGGTATTCTCTGGCTGTCTTGCTTGCACCAAAATGTGTATTTTATGGTTATGAAACCTAAGTTCATGTTATAGTTAAGTGTATTTTCCCAACTTTCATGTGATTGTTAACTGCCAAGTCTGCTTTTTGCTCATTAGAAGGTTAAGCTGTTTGAATCTCCCATACTTCCCTTTCAAGATTAGCCCTCTTAACTGAGCCATTCCATCAAATATAACTAAGAGCTAACTCCTCAATAAACTGCTATTGTAATAGATGAGAGAGGCAGACTGAAATGAATGAACTGCTCCAGGAATATGAGGGTTATTTCACATGGGACGGAGGATTAGTGAAACAGCCTCATTTTCTTTATCAGCAATAAAGTGTGTTACTTAAATCGACAGTCATGCTATAAATAAAAATCAAGTTTTATATAAATTTCAATTTTTCATGTATGACCCTAAGAAGGTAAAAAAAAATAAGCATAGTAAAATAAAGTCAAGACAGTGCACACTGCCAGCTGACAGTTCAGTTTCATGACATACACTATGTACGCCATGTAGTAATTGAATTTACTATCCATAATTAAATACAAACTAACAAACCATCTGGAACGCAATTCAAGCCTAAATTCAATTCAATTCAATTATACTTTATTAATCCTTAGGGAGGGTTCCCTCAGGGAAATTAGCTATTTATATATAAATTTACGTTCCCTTGTTTGAAGTTATTCTAAATCAACAATGGGGACACCAAGAGGTGAACATAAATGCTGCTACAGTTTTACTTCAACTTGAACTGGAGAGCATTTCTTCACTGAAAGAAGAGCTAAGAACTGTACCAAAAGCTTTTAGCAATTTTTTCTGCTCTTCCCCCAATCTCCCATGATCTGCATTGATAGACAGTTGGTTCATCCAGGTTCCAAGGGCCAAATTCAAAGATGATTATGTAGAACACACCATCTGGCAGCTTACAAATAATAATTACTCCTACCTATCTTAATCTCTTCCGCGTCTACCATTTATTTTTTGGTTTGTCTCGGAGTACGTCATTGATCAGGGTCTAGGCTGTGACATTGGTGAGGCTAAACGTAATGTCCAGTCGGGTTATTGAAGGCCGTCTTCTACTCCATCTCCTTCTCGGATGCAGACGAGACGGTAAGTGTTACACAGGTCCAGTTTAGTGAAGATGGTGGCCCCCTGAAGCAGCCCAAAACACATTAGATAAGCGTCAGTGGATAACGGTTCTTCCTACAGCCATGGAATGACTGATGTTAGTCTCCATGGATTTCCTTTCGGGCTCACACAGGAGTTCTATGGCACAGTCGTAGGGGCAGTGCAGTGGCCATGACGTGGCCTTGGCCTCGGGTGCCCCCCAGAGATATCAGGTGATGGATTGGGACTTAAAGAGTGAAGTGGGGCTGAGGCTGCTGCAAACATCTCTGGTGACATGAGGCACTCCATACCAGAATGGCCCCAGTGACCCAGTCAATGTAGGGGTTGTGAGGTCAGAGCCATGGATAACCCAAGATGAGTGACAGACAGGAAGAGCTCAGGATGCGGAACTGGATAGTTTCGAGATGACTGGAGAGCAGATGGGGAATAGGAGTGGTTTGATGGGTGACAATAACCAAGATGTGCCCATCCAAGGCCCTAGCAGGAACCAGATGAGGCAAAGGAATCTGCTCAAGCTCTAGTTGCAGGGAAACCTCCCTTTTATAATACAGTCATCAGCTCCAGAGTCAATAAGGATGGCCAAGGTGTGATGGCCATCCCAAAGGACAAGTTGACCCTTGAACAGAGGTCTCAGGCTTTGGGGACGGATCAGGGATGTTGAGCTCACCAGGAACTCCCCAACTATTGGTGAGCCCTGGCTTTTACCGGACAACCAGAGACAAAGTGCCCTGCACCAACACAGTAGGAGCAGAGATTGGACTTGCATCGGCGCCCCCTGTCCAGGACAGGGAGGTGCGACCCAATGGCATGGGCTCAGGGTCTCCAGGCTGCTGACTCAGAGAGGGGTTCATAGGTGCCGGTGCCGTACCCCCTTGACGCTTCTCTCGTCGACGAGTCAGGATTCGGAGGTCGATGCATATGGCCAACTCAGTAACCCCGGCCAAGGTGATTGGAATGTCATGTGACACTATTTCGTCCATTATGTAGTTGGCCAAACCATGCAGGAAAGCGCAAGCACAGAGACGATGGAGAAGTCAGTCATGAAACGGTTTGCCTGGTGCAGGGAAAGCAGATCACGGGCAGCTTCAGAACCGAAAGCTCCCAACCCAAAGACCTTGCATAGCTCCTTGGAAGGATGCACAGATGGAAGTGCACCTCTCTGCCAGTCAGGTTGCCAATCACGTACGCCACCCTGGCTTCCTCCATGGAGAACATGTACGGCTGCAGGCTAAAATGTAATAACAGGAAGTCAGGTGTTGGGCCCTGGTCCACACAAACTGAAGAACAGGACCGCATGGCTTCCTTTGCTCCCCTAGACAAAGGAGAGCCACTGAACTCAATCTCCCAGCATTTCTCAAACTTTCACACTTCGGTATGAAAACCCCAACTCCAGCTTCCATTGGGTACTATATGGCCATGATCTCTGAGGTCACCAGGCCATATTTAAAGGAGAAGCACCATTCTCCTGCCACTCTTCTCTGCTGCCCTTCCTCTTTTATCTACCTCAGCTCTCCAACGGCTTCTCAGCTGCTGCTGCTGCTTCAACCTTCCATGAGGCCTGCACAAGGCAGAGGCTTCCACTGAACCAAGCCTTGGTCGCGACCAAAGGACAAGAAGAGCACCACTGCCATGACCCAATGAGTGCCAGTTGAGTTTAACCGGCCAAGGAGCCACAGAGGGTGGTATTTCTGGGTCCATGTCTGGCCAGATTTTACCGTAGCGGAGTGGTGTATGAACCCAATTGCAGCACAAAATGGAACTATTAACCTTTGAGAAATACAGATGACCGGAGTATGGCAGATGATCGGATGCAGAAGAGTAATAGTTCTTAACGTTACCAGCAGGGATGAGGATAGAGAGGGATCTGGGCAGAGAGTCTTCAGGTGGGACAGGAACAGGCAAGGTGCCACAGGCAGAGGGGAACAGGACACAGGCAGGCAAAATCAGCGTTGGGTACAGAAGGCCAGTGGGTTACCGGGGCAGAGACAAGAAGTGAAGGTTGGAGGGAAGTTGGGTCATTACCAGGTAAGCGGTCCTTGAAAAACGCTGGAGTGTCAGGCATGGAGCAAACACAATCTGGCAAAGCGTGAGTGGAGTAAGGCTGAATATATACTGGTTTAACTGGAGATGGAGAGCAGGGGAGAACACGTAAGAGCAGCAGTTGAGATGATGAGGGGTGTGTCTGAGCAGCAGAGCGGGGGAGGAGCAGGGTTGATTGTGACATTGCTTGAAAAATTCAGGCAGAGAACCAGAACAAAGCTTAATATTGCTTGAAAAATTCAGACAGACAACCATAACAAAGCTTAACATGGCAGTTATATCAAATCCAACTCAATGTCGTGTGTATCTTAACCTTCTTAACAAGTAAGTCAAGACACTGCAGCTCTGGTCAATAGTGTCTTGAAAAAAAACAGTGTCTAGAAATCACCATTGATGGTCTTTGCTTTTGTTGGTCAAGTTGACTGTATGCAGATTAAGCTTTTGATGTGAATCCACATCCAGTCTGATTAAACAACATTTCACTGAAAAACAACACTGACAATAAGGGGACTTTGTGGAGCACATACCTCTGCTAAGGACCATATGATAATTGGAAAGCAGTCTGATATTTGTTCATGTAATCCCACTGAGAGAACACTAAGAAAGACCTCTGCTAATGCAAGTGCAAAATAATGGGGTTGTTTTTGTTTTGGTTTTTTTAGTTCCACATTTTAACAGGTTACACTTTGGTCCCTGTTACACTTCATCAGGTCCAGGGAGATTTATCCAAATAATTTTTGCATAATCCTGCTATAACAAAGCAGATGTTGGTGAAAACATGACCTCCCTAATTAAATGTAAATCAGGCACAAAATGTAGGTATGAGATGTATCATTTTCTACAGTGTAAATATTGTTGACGGGATTTCAGTAGTCTTACACAATAAGAGCTACACCTGGCAGTATATGACCTTGGTTCCTCCTCAAAAGTATGCTTTGTCTCACTAAAAGTGACATTTGAGCATGTTGCACAAAATGAAGTTTGCATCATGCAGCTGCACCCCATAGTTTGGCATCTTTGCTGGACATTATCCACTGTCACAATGCAAAGCAGAGGTCTGGTGTAACACGGGGGTGGTAGGACCCAAACGAGAGTTTAAATGAAGCTTTAATCAGACTGCAGTGCTGACGTCCGGACAGTAGAGGGAGCTCCCGGTAGTCAGCGGATGCGTAGCTTGATGCAGATTCTTGGGCTCCGGAGCACGGCGCCCAACCGGGCCGCCAAGCAAGCGGACAGGGCGGAAACTCGCCCACACGAAAAGTTCGGGAAAAGCTGCAGACCAAAGGCAGAGTCAGTCTCATGGTCTGAGCGGAGCCGAGGATGCTGCGACGTCAACAGGGAACAGGCAGTGGAGGAACCGGGGGCAGGCAGAGGGGTCCAAGCCGGCCGGGGAAGCAGTCCGAGGAGGCAGAGGCGCCGACGGGGAACAAGCAGCGGAGAATTCGGGGACAGGCGAGGAGGTCGGCTGCGAGAAGGTAACCCAGAAGGGCACGCAGGCAAAACTCGTGGTCGGGGGCGAAGAACGAATCGCAAGTCCGGGAAGCGAGCAGAGCAGGAAGGTCGGGGGATCACAGGCAGGGAGGGAGGGAGGGAGACAGACAGGCAGGCAGGCAGGCAGGCAGGCAGGCAGGCAGGCACTGGACTGACTCGCATTACGCTAGGAACAATCTGGCAACCGGCTCCAGCTTGGGGCCGGCTTAAATACAGGGTGGAGCAATTAGCGACGACAGGTGCAGTGAATACAGGTGGATGAGGTGGGAGTGGCAGAGCAGAGACAGAGTCAGATACAGAGTGCGACAGTCTGGTCATCATTCAGCTGATACCGAGAAGTTGTTCAGTTCATTACGTGACATAATACATCCAGCAGCATCAATCTCTCAGTCATACATCACATTAGCAAATAGCTGCTTTGACTGCCATTGACATTGCTCTGTTACTCAGGATGATTTTGATAACATTTTAGATAAAGTGTGAACAGTGTGTCATTTCTAGCATCGTTATCAGAGTTTCACTTTGGCTCAGAGAAAATAAACTTATTTCCATTATTCTTTGCATCAAATGAGTTATTTATATGAGCGTAAACAAAAAAAGAAATCAGTGTCAGACAGTCAAAAAGAACAACAGTTTCATCTATTTAAACAATGTTGAATAAATACAGCCTCCAGAGTTTAAAATACAGACAGATCAGCTGTTTCTGAAAATGATGCCATTCTATATGATAAAAGTTATGAAAGACTCAGGAAAATAACAGTCCAGATGAAGTGGGCCAAAATAGCAGAAATACCTGACGACAAACATAGCAGACAAACATCTGAAGTCAAACCAAAGTGTAAACCATTTTTATGCCAAAGAGCCACCACCATCCATCCTCACCAATCAAGAGGCACTCATTTGTGTTGGCAGGGTGCAAAAATTCTCTGACATCTAGGAAAAGTTTAAAGTTCAATAATAACAAAATAAAAATCAGTGTTCAGCTCACACCTACAACACAAACACATCCAATTCTCAGTTCGTGATTTAGCTTTAGTGACGGTTGACTGGTTAGCATCAGCTCCTGGCTCACTAAACAGTTGGTGTGCCATGGACTACTGTTACAGCATGTCACAAACTCAATAGTGAATATTTATGTGCTTTACCTTAATTCCACTGGTTCACTGCCTCCTGTGTGTGTATCTTGGCTCATGCAAGCAACAACGTCAACAAGTTCTTTGATGTCGTGGAGCCAGATGCCAATCTGTGGCCCCGAATGGCGTCGAGCCGGTCACTCATTCAAACGGGAGTCTGACACACCATTGTGTACCTTCAGCCTCTTGTGATCTTGTTTAAGTTCCTTTAATTTCTCCCGACTTTGTTCTGATGTGTGCGCTACATTTATTATCGCATGTTTAGCTCTGCCAGTTTGTCGGCTATTCTTGCGTAGATGCTGTCGTCGTCTCGTGTAGCAGACTCAAAGTCCCACTGAACGTCTTCTTCAGCAAATACGCTCGAAAGAGCCTGAACCACGTTGTTCATAAACTTCTCATAGATCCTCTTCTTTTGCTGCATTATTCAAATGATGAAAACACAAAGTAAAGCTTGTAGAAATTAAATAAAAAGGTTTGCAGCCACAGATTTAAACATGACAGTTGAATATAAACGCTACAATTCCATTCCACCAATTCAGAACACAGCCCAACCTCCAAGAATTACAGGTAATCTGAAAAGTCTTACCCCGCTGCTAGGTATTTTATAAGGGGAAAGTTTGGGGTCGAGGGGAATTTTCTTTTTTTTCCCCGGGCAATTTCAGTGGAAATGCTCCAAGGTTTTTAAAAAGCCCGGGTAAACGAAAAAAAGCTCCAGCATTGGAAAAGGGGCTTATATGACTATTGCAACTCTGAATCCATGAAAAAGAAGCTCAGAAATGAGACAAAACAAGCTCTGCAAACAGATGAGACAATGACCACTGGAGCCAGAACCAGAAATACATGGTGCCAGCACCATAAATTTGTTGCATTTACATTGCAATCTTTAGCTGACAGAGTGCAAAAATGTGGCTCGTTTTCTAATGTAGGTAGACAAGAAAAATCATTTCAAGAACAAATCAGAAAGTTTTCAATTAAAAAACTATCGTTCTATGCAGGAGCAAGGTAGTATATTGCACGTGTGTGTGTGTGTGTGTGTGTGTGTGTGTGTGTGTGTGTGCGTGTGTGTGTGCCATCAGGGTTTAGCAGTGATAATGAACATCACCTGCCCTTGCTTATCAGTTGTTTGTAGGGGTAAAGGAGTAGCTCATCTTATCTCGTCGTCTTCCGCTTATTCCGGTTCAGGGTTGCGGTTGTGCTGAAGCCGATCCCAGCTGACAACGGGCGAATGGCGGGGTACACCGTGGACGAGTCTCCAGCTCATCACATGGCCACATGAAGGACAGACAACCACTAACACTTGCATGCATGAATACAGGGAATTTAGAGTAGCCAGTTAACCTCAGCATGCTAATGGAGGTGAGAGGAAGCCGGAGTACCTGGAGAGAACCCACGCAGACACGGGGAGAGCATGCAAATTCCGGGAAGCGAACCTGCGACCTTCTTACTATGAGGCAACAGTGCTAACCACCACACCACCATGTTGTAAATGAGTATGTGAATTATTTAATTCTCTAATAAAATGCAGGCTGGTAGAGGGTATGAGAAGGATCAGTTCACTTTGATCGGAGGTCTGCAGTCATTTCACAGTAATGACGGAGGAGCAAAAACCTGAGGTCAGTATTACGATGTAAAACACCACACTGAGTAAATCTCAGCATCAATACAATTGTACAACAAAGACACACTCATAGTTTGTCAAAACTACAGATCGTGCGCACGCGCGCGCACACACACACA
>CAAKHG010014603.1:6472-17779 GCA_901007715.1 Dactylopterus volitans
ATTAGGATAATAATAAAAGATGCAGTTGGATGATGTTGTGAAGCAGTGTAGGATCATGGAAGTTGTCTTCATTGTTAAAAAAAATAATAATAATAATTAAAAAAAAAAAACAGAATCAGACAGAAATCGTGCTCATTGATGACAAAGTTTATGAAAGTTTAGTGCTATTTGTTACATTTAGTTACTTTTTTTCACATTCTCACTTCATTCCAATGAATTAGCTGGAGGTGATGTAAGCTAACCTCATGTTAAGTTGACTGAGGGTAGCCTAGCGCTTTTAGCTGTAGTCAAAACAGTCTTAAAGTTATCCTAAAACATGTGATGTTATGTTACTAGTTGCTGAATAAATTGGATATTAAACCGGTGACAGGTGAACAAACGCATAAAAGCACACATTTCCCTGAGTTTACTGGACATATTTGGGATATGTCATAATGATATGGAAATTCTATACCTTTAACAATATAATGTGACTGAAAACAGACACTCGTAATGTCTTTCATTTTCCTTCAATTGTTTCCCCCACCACACACACACAACAAATCTGGGACATGAAATTACCTTTGCATCCATTAAAATGTGAACATCACTGTGGGTAGGCATATCAGGAGATTTTCATGGGGAATTAAGTCTTTATAAAGGTTTTGGTCTCATTTGGGTGACAACCAATAAAAATGGATCACAATCAGAAAGTGTATTCGTATTTACAAACTTTAATGAAGTTTAGTATGTACATATGAAACGTTCATTCATGGTTACACCCCTATGCAATAGTAGACTAAGGGGAAAAAAAACAAGCTGATTATATCAGTTAATATTTTATATCCGTGAGTTGCAGCAAAGACAACAAGGAACACTAGGTAAGACAAATGTAAAGTTTTATAATCCATCATTCATAAAAAAAAAAAAATAAAAAAAAAAGTGTTAAGATTTTCATTTTACATCTTGTCTCAACTGGAAATGTCACATGAGTGTAACACTTGCGAGACGCCAGCATCTGCTGTGTGAGATGCGCGGGTGTAAAGTGCAGCTGACATTGCTGCGGCAGAGACACTGGCTGTCTTTCAGTCTGCATCATCACACCGGCGATTGTTGACTGTACCTGGACAGCCACTGGATCAGTCGCATTAAAAACTTCAATGGTCAAATAACTCAAACCAACCAGTCACACTTGTACAATCAAATGCAATCAAATGAAAACAATAAAGCTTTGCCTCAATTCAAATATACTTTAATGGAGCTTATAGCATTCAGTTATTTGACATTTTGGCTCGGATGAATTATTTCGAAGGTCTTAGTGTTGGAGTTGTAAGCCTGCTTCATAGTGAAAGGTCTTTCTAAGATGATGCCCTCTTGTGTTATGTGAATGGATGTGTGGCATGCACAGCTTACTCTGTATATTATAGAATAGAATACTTTATGAATTCCACAACGGAGAACTAGACTTGCAGCAAACAGAAACAAAAAGATGTGTAATATGCACTACAGCAATAAACTGGGAAAACAACCGAAAACACTGAAGAAAACCCTGAAACATATATGATAACAAACGAGAGCTAAAAACAAGCTAGCCGTGTACTAGAAATAAAGTCACCAAAAAGTATCCAGTGCGTGAGAGGTGTTGGCCATGATGGATGTCGGCCTTATGGACATCCTTCCCTCACCCACCTCCTCAATGGATTCCAGCAGACAGTCCAGGACAGAGCTCGCTCTCCCGATCAGATTATTGAGCGACAACAATGGCTGTGTTGTTGGAGAACTTCTGGATGTGGCAGTATGTCGTGTTTTGAGTTCTGACGAGTTTAACCTGTCCCCGCTGACTTGGATCCTCCCCACTCCTTTTCTGTGGCCTGAGATGGTCTGAAGTCCTCTCCAAACGTCCCTGGCGTTGTTCTTCTCCTGCAGCTGTCCCCCCCCATCCTGATCTTTAGCCGTTTTTTAAGAGTAAAATAACACAACCTGATGAACAATAGAAAGATGTGACATTGCACTGGAACATAAATCATTAATGTGCAAATAAAGTGATCAAGCTGTAACTGGACTTCAGGGTTCCCATGTTAGCAATGATGTTCCACACCTCCACATGTAGTAGCTTTTGCAGACTAGCTTGCTATGCGAGCGAACACAATGTTTTACAAGCTAGTGGTAGAACATATTGCAGAATTAATTATCCATTTTATCAACATTCAACTTTATCTGAGAATGGGCATTTGTAGAGTTGACACACAACGTTTTACCTTTTGCAATAAACAAGTCCATAAATTTAGATGAAAAGCGCACTTGTGAACACGAGCGCCGATTGCCGCTCTTTTTTCAACAAATCTCAGATTATGTCACGAGAAGGAGGCCGTCTCTTCGGCTCAGCTTCAGATCAATGCCAGCAGATGTGACTTTGGACAGACTCTGGAGGTTCTCTCCTGCATGTCACCGTTTAGCATCATAGTAAACTATTGCGTTTGTGCAAGTTGCATAAAGCCTGACCTGTCGGGGCACGGTGTCAACTAATTTCCAGCGCGATAAAACAAAATTTGCAAGCTTTCCCGGTGCCTGGGTGCATTTTGTGGAGATGGAGAGAGGGGGCATCACCCCAGCATCGGCCGTAACGGCATTGTGTGTGGTGCTCATTTCCTGGCGATTTGATGGAATTCAAGGCAGGAAAAAGGTGAGACCAAGTGAGACTGAGAGACGATAAGATTTCTTCAGTGCATTACCAGGTCATTAGGTCCACAATCAACACAGTGGCAGCTCTCGGTTCTGTTGACAGTGGGTGTAAAGGTGATTGCACCCTTCTGAGATTCAGCTCAATGAATCTGTGAAATCGGCCCTGTAAGTTTTGTTTTCTAGCGTTCTTTTCAATCTTGCAAATTAGTCAACAGTAAAAAGTGATGCAATCAAGTATTTTGTTGCTTAAACTTAAAATTAGTCTCATTTATTCTCCTCAACTAAACTCTTACTATGCTTGGGCTAGAGGTTTGGTTCATGTCATTTTAGGGAGTCAATTTGATTAGAAATAAATGAGGAATTTCTGGTCAGTTGATGGTGGATTGCTTTACGTACGTCATCTCCTCTGTGACACCTCAGATTGGCACTTTAGCTGTGCGGACCATTGAGGCTGGCATATAATCTAATGGTAAGCAATTTGTTACATCTACAAAATTCATGTGCTTTAACATATTCAGCACCTAGTTTTTCATGCATCAATTCCATCGCCGGCCTTTGGCTCACTTTATCTAAATCATTATGGTCCTCCAGAGCAAATTCCATGGCAGTCTTATATAGTGGCTGTTTTCCATGGATTTTGCCATCTGGAATTTCTCTCAAGAAAATTAATAATAGCGTGACAGAAAACGATGCAAACATTACATGCCAAGATTTTATATTATTGGCCACCTGGGGTCTATTCAGCAGTTTTTTTTAAGGCTTCCTGCATGCATTATGTTATTTTCCTTGCCCATGCACACATTGTTGTGGAAGACCTTGTTATGTGCATGCTCTCTGAAAATGTTTAAACTAAATTTTGCCCCTCGTATTTTCCTGCTGAGACCCGCCACCAGCCGGGAGTTTGGTTCACCTTAATGATGATTGTACACTTCAAAATTGTTGCTGAAAGCCTGCAGTCGGCTACAGGACACAATGTCGGAAAAACATAGGACATAATTGCAGGCCAATTACAGTATGTTCTATGTGTTTGCTCAAAATATGGTGTCTTGCTGCCTTTTAAAGATAATAAGCTGTTCAAAATCAGTCTTCACAGTTTTGTTCTGTGCGCACTTCAGTAACACGTCTCATCCTATTACACACGGTACAGGTCAACTGGGCATACAGCCACATGGGCCTCCAAAACTTAATCAAAAGTTGCCTTATCCTTTCTTTGGGTTGCTTTTTTTGTTTTCATAATCAAATCAATTATTTGTGCATGTGTGTGTGAGGCTGCAAAGTTACCGTTAGTAAAGCAAATAGGACTGTCGTCATGTCGTTATGATGATGACGATGAAGGGTTTTGTGACCACAGGAATTTGCCAGTTAATTGCAAACTAACAAACGTGGATAAATAAAAATGAAAAAGAAAAAAGCATATTTGGCAGCCAAGCAGTCGAGATCAGTTTAGAGTCAAAACTCCACAAAGTCCTTTTGCTCTCTGCTGATTATTGCCACACATCCGCCAGCTGCTCGCTCCGGTGTCCAGAAAGGTGTCCTGATCCATCGAAAGAGACACAATTTTAAACTTGCAGACTTACTGGCGCTTACACCTGAGCAGAGTTTTATTTCCTTCAAGCTGGTCAAAAGTGTCACATGTTGTGGAAAAGGCGCAGCGACCGCAGTCTTTCTCCTGCATCCCCAGAAACCCTCTTAAGTGGCACACAACAGGTCTCCTAACTTGACACTCCAGATGCTGTGCTGTACAGAACCATCTGGGAAGTCGGCCCTTAAAAACAGTTGAAGGGCACCACCTGTCCATTGCTATCACAGGCTGACTGCAAACAATTGAAAAAGGCAATACCATAAATGTTATTTTGCTCTTCTGTCCAGTTGAGATACATTATATTCATCTGCACTTAGCTTTTGGGGTAGTTGTTGTTCCTTTGGAGCGAGAGGTTGGCCTGGGCACAAACAGTTAGGTATGTGTTCCTGAATAAGAATGAAACTGTAAGCTGGGCCAGCTTCCGAGGATATGATTGAACGCTGGATGAAAAGCTCAAATCATGTGCAAATACGATGCAGAATATCATGCCACTCAATGTCAAAAAAGCTAAAAATAAAAAATAAAAATAAAAATTAGGTATTCTCTTTGGGAAGTGGATGATTTGCTGTAGACCTTGAAAGAAGTTGACTCATTAACCACTGACAGCTGGTCATGCTTAGCAGGGCAATTCGCTTTTCTGAATATTCACTGTTGTCGTAGGAGCCTTCATTTTGCCCAGGTGCATCGGCTTCACAATATTTGAGGCACTAAGCAAAGACAGTAAGCGTCATAAAGAATGCACTGATATTGCTTGCCTGATATGGCATTTGCGTAGATGCATGCTGAGCTTGGTTGCTCTCACTTTCATCAGCGGACCTGTAAGAGTGCCATCGGGTGGCACATCCTGGCTAATATGATGCAAATGGTTTGTTAGTGACTTTTGCCATTTTTACACATCCTTAAAAAAAGGGTGGTTATTGCTGAGGCTGGGTTAAGCAAAAGGCTATTCAGTAGTCCTGAATATCTAAGTCACAGACTTTGCCGACCCCTACCTGATTAAAGTCATAATTAAAGAACCAAAAGACGTTAACATGTGAATTATTGATCTCCAGTATTAGAGGGCCTTTTTTTCAGTAACAATGCCAGTCAAATGGACAGAGATTTGGTGTCTCAGAAAGTTTCTTTATTTGTGATCTAAATCACCTGCACAAGCTCAGACACCTGGAAAATGGTTTGATTGTTGCGAAAGTTTGTTATTGGGAAAGATTTGGCATTAAAGTGGGGGGGAGGGTATTAATCACGCCAAAATGACCCCATGTGGCAACTAGGCATGGATCCAATCAACGAGAGCCTGCCATTGGTCTACAGAGCACACAGGACCCAGGATAACGTGCATCAGGGACAGCCAGGTGCCCACCCTGAGGGAGAACCAGCAGAGGGCCACAGAAGGAGAAGGCGGCCCCCCCTGCCTGGCCAGGGATCTACTCAGCTGAGTGCAAGCGGAGCCCAGATCCCCAAGTCCCCACGCGTCGTGGCCCCAGACCCTAGGTAAGGGGCCTATGACTCCATTGAGGTCAGAGCCCCCCTGGGACAGCCTTCCAAAGAGGACAGCATGAGGTCCAGTGCAGACAGCAACAGATGGAGCCCCTAAAGCTAGTTCACCCAACACAGTTGTCCCCTGGCCTGGCCCGATCCCAAACACACCCCAGCAATAGGAGAACCCATGGTGCAGTACACCCAAGACCTGTGTCAACCCCCAGCAGTGAGCCCAGAGTCCCAAATCCCCCCTCCTCAACAGCAGCCTTGATGGAGGTAGGACAAGGACCAGCAGCATCCCAGGATGGAACATACTAAAAATGGCTCTTTATTCATGCAATGGAAGATCCCTTCCACAACTACTTCACCATCAGAGCATCATGAGCATAAACCGTGTAACTTAAAAAATTGATTTCAGCATAATTTCTGGCCCTTCTAAACTCCATGGCATCTTCTGCAAGGTCAGTTTGTTACAGCGGCACAGTGCATCATGGAGCATGGGGAAAGGGCTGAGAGAGAGAGAGTGACGAGACGCTGCATGCCAGTGTGACAATGCTCAGAAAGTTGGGGGAATGCATCGGGGACACAGCTGGAAAAATTGAGGCTCAACAAAGGAGAGAGCCTGACACACAGGCTATGAATGCTATTAAAAGCGAAGAGATAGGCAGGCAGTATGCAACGCTCGAGAAATGAGATTTTAATGAAGACATGTGGCACTTGTCATTTTTATCTTTCTGCATCGAACTCTCCCATTTCTACCTCTCTAGCCCCTCAACTCCCCTCGTGCAAGCAAGTCAGCCAACAATTCACTTAAAACATGCGCTGCACACTCTCATTATTCACTTGAAGCAGTTTACTCAAGTTTAGGACAACGTTCACCCACATTCGTGCACAGTGAGCTAGTAAGCGCCAGTAAAAAAAACTGTCCTCTCCTATGTAAAACACACACACAGTACACAGGCATGCAAAGCTCTACACACCCACTGTCACAAACTCAATACACACCCAACCAAATCCAACATGGAGGAAAAGAGTGTTTTCTAACAAGCTTATTAGCCCAATCATCGAGATAGTTTCACAAACTTTTATAATCGTCTCCAAAAATGAGATAATTAGCCGCATCTTTCTCTCTCTCTGTCCCTCTCATACACACACACACACACTCACAAGAACATACAGTGACATGATGTTCATTTATTTAACAAGCATTTGTGTTTGGTGAGGCGTTTACATGAAAAACACCCCACAGAGAAGCAGTATCAGAACATGTGCACATGAAGGCATGCATACTTTATATGAATATAGCTGGGACAAACACACACACACATTCACACACGCCAGGCATATACTACAAAGAAAATGATGTAAAGGTCTTCCACTCCTGCTGTGATCTGTAACGAGGGGGGGAAATGAATGTGAACACAGAGTCCCTGAGGGACTAAGAGAGGAGAGAAAGGAAAAAAGAAAAAAAAAAAAAAAAAACTCAAGTAAAAATGAATTTCAAGCAAAATTTTAAAAGAAAAAGTTCATTTCTCTCTACTTTTTTAAAATTTTTTAATTATCCTTGGGTTTCCCAGTTTGCCTAAACTTTTCAGTCTCTGACGGCAGAAACAATGGTGCCTGAGACTTATGGTAGTTGAAGCGATCACGTTTCATGCCGCGACTGCATAAAATAACTGCATGATATCACACCAGCTTGGCTTTTTGACGTCAGCATGTTGGACTGGATGTGGGCGAAGCTCAATGGGATCGCCTCCATCATGCCAACTGTAGCAGGGGCATCGATCATGAGGTAGCCACACCCCGAAGCAAACTCTACTTAATCATCTTTTTACTTTTACTTTAAATGGGACAATAAATTTACAAGATGAACATCATGCTGTCCTGGAGAGAAGACTTCAAACGAGCAACTCGGACCATAAACCCATTAAAGCGCTGACTTTGGGTTATAAATTAAGTGAGATATACAGTAGATTCATTTTCTCATTGACTTCTTTGCAATCGGAACTCTTTTTTGCAAGCACAGGTTCTGGACCCTGCTGACTGTTGAATGCACGTTCAAGGCACTCCTGCATTGGTGCCACTTTTCAGAACCTGGAGGGTATGTCCACTTCTTTTATGTAGTCTGTGGTTGCACATGCTAACAGTTCTAACCACGTCCAAATAACAAAAGAACTTTAGAGGCCAAATTTGCCATCTGTAATTATTGTAATAATAAGCAGATAGCAAAAAGTAATATCAGTGCGTGGAGTTTTTAACCCATAACAGCCCACTGTGACACAGCTGTAACAAGCCCTTTAAATGCTCTCGAAAGCTCCTTTAGACTTTAGACTTGATGCTAAAAGCCTGTTTTAATCACAAAAGGTGAGTTTCAACCCGTTTCACAGCTCTCATGCTTTAATCGCAGCTTCTACATTAGATATAACTCGTTTCTTGAGCAAATTGATGCTGTGGTGATATCTTAGTCTCAGTGGCCTTTAAAACTCAAAATAGTCACAGAAAATTCAAATGTCACATATTTGTCACAATAAAAATATTGACAATGAGCCGCTCAGTTGTCTGTTGTATATTCAACATAATTTTCTGACAAGGAGAAAAGGGTCCAGGGTCTTATGGGTTGAAATGGAAGGTTCCACTGCGGGAACCTTACTAATAGTCAACTGTTTAGAAGTAGTCATTTAATTTATATAATAAGTAATAATATTGAATTATTATCTCCTGTGCACACCTGTTCCATAGCAAACACCCAACACAAATAAAGCACAAAGTACACAGTTTGATGAGGATTGTATTTCGAGTCTCTCCAACTTAAATTATCTCATCAAGCCGTCTGATGACACTAAGTAGTGCAACTCTGAAAGTCAATTATTTCGGGGGAGAATTTAAAAACGCGTCTGGCGCGGCGAGGCAGATATTTGTTCTATGTTCAGGTTAGTTTACATCATCATGTTGTTTGACGCTAATCTCGCCTAACAGCAACATACCACCCGCACGGGAGGAGGGGGAGAAAAAAAAAACTGTTTTCACAGCCTTGATATGACTCTGGATTGTCAACACTTGCCTCGGCAGGGGTGGCTGTTTGCAGTGCACACACGGGACTGTGCAGGTGTGATCCGGGAAAGAAATGAAAATCAAGACATTTCTCGCGTTCCCATATCGAGGCGAGCTCAGCGGGCAGCGAAAAAAAAAACAAAAAACGCAAAGCGCGACGCTCACGAAGCAAGCGACGCCGGGCGGTTTGATCGAGCAACTCCACTGCAGATCTCAGAGTGTATACGGGGGTGTCAGTGAGTGTTGGACAGGTGCCTAATAGACCAAGTGGAAAGCTGACATTGCAGCTCACACAAAGTTTCAGTTCCATTACCTCCCCTGCTGCTAAACTGAACTGGCAAAATAACTTAGCCAGCGTCTCTGGAGAGAGGATTGCCCAGACAAATCTGGAGGCAGCGGTCACGTGACGCTGGCTGATGTCCCACAATTCCCGGAGGCGGTCTTATATATTCTTTCAATCGGAATCTGTGTATGAATATGCACTTTGACTCCTTTTGCCTTCTCTTGTGCCCGATGCCACACAAGTCCACCGTGTGCAGTGTTTCGTGCAATAGGATCCTGTCTATTAAACACAAGTCATGTATTTAGAAATGAAAACAGGCAACTCTTAATTTCAACTGTTTAAATCCAAATTTTGAGTAAAACCAATATGGTTTCATCAACGCGTGGAAAAAAATTTTTTTATCATGCTTATACGATTAGACGCATGATCTTAAATGTTGTGCCAAAACTGCTCTTTGGATTTTGCTAAAATAAAGATTAAGATTCAGATACCTATTTTTATTGTCATTGTATTAAGTACAGCAAAATTGTGATTGGCAGTCGGTGTAAAAGGTATAAAAAATAGCAAGAGACGAAATACAATCTATAAAAGAGATTTACGTGGTATAAGAAAATAATTTATGCGGATTGTATTGTTAAGAGATAAGAGTGAGGCAGACCACTGCACAAAAAAATGATTGATTTTACACACTCATCATTGAGTATTGCACTCTAATGATTCTGTAAAACCTTATTAATCAGAACATACTGATGGAGGACGTTGATGGAGAGGATGAAGACGAGGGAGAGGGGAAACCCGTGCATCTGATGAGACGTTGGAGCCAATATCCAGGTTTGTGTTGCCACCTTATGGCCAACGGCGGCCAAAACACCACCACCAAGCAACTGCGTCACTGGCATTCGTGCTATTTGTGGCTGGCAATGAGGGCAGGGAATAATTGGACCGGGGCATGCAGTATCATCATCACCCAAAATCATTGTCAGAGACGGAAGAGAAGCACAGCTGTCGCTGGAACGGGAAAATGATCTGACTGCACCCACCATTTTAGAATTATATACTCGCGTTACGCTGAAGTAAGTGCAGACAAAACCGCTTAACCCCTCTGCAGCGTGCAATTTGTTTGCGCCTTAGTTGCTCATGGACCGTTTTTTTTGTTTTTTGAAGTGCCTAAGACAAAATCTCAAATAAAAAGGTGTAGAATATTGTATTTCCTGTAATATTCACTCAAATTTCAACTTGGATTGGTTCAGGCTATATGCTGTGGCCCCCTGCTGTGTTTCCTGGCTAAGAGGTTGCATATATGGGTCATCCGAGGTTTTGTTTGGAAATTTTTAGTCCTGAATTATTCAATTCCAGCAGCACTTACACATATTCTGGAAAGAAAAGAAGAACTTCTAAGGTTTTCGTTTAGCAGGGTCAACACGAGGTTTCCAGCAGCAATTGAGGATTAACTGCAACAATTCCGAAAACGACTGATCACACGCTGTAGTCTCCTCATTTGGATTCTGTTTGTCATAAAACATAAAGCTGAAAATCAGCTGTCACAGAGCTTTGCTGTTCGCCGTTGCCATTCTTGGAAACACTTAAAAGTGGAATCACAGAATCCTGATCTGAACCCTCGAAGACAAGAAAAGTGCCGAATCAAATAAAAGCCACATTTAAAATCCGTGAATGAACAAGTGTTAATGTAAAAACGCAGTATATAATGCATTTGCTTTTCGAAGGACATTTCACGTTTCCACATCACGCTTGTCGAACATGTCATGAAAAACTAGCTGTTAAGTCAGGAAGTCCTTTTCAGTGGATGAATAAATTCCACTTTTCACAATCTGCACCACCAAAATGAGAACCGGAGAACAAACCTTGAGGGGATTGTTTTTATTTTTTTAATTCTTTCATTATGTTCTGATGAAAGGGATGAAGGTTGGACAGGGACGCTTTTATGAGCAGGCATCAATCAACCAGACTCCCCACGTGTGAACGTTTGATCCAAAAAGTCTGAAATTAGCATAATGTTAATTGCAGCTCCACTTTTGACACTTCACAACTGCTCCGCTCGGAAATTTTCAGCGCTTTTATTCTCTAAATCTTGTAAATCCTTAGTGGGTTTTCATCCTGCACATTAAAAAGACAGGGATCCACTGATGCTTTCTATTTCCCCCAAAATGTTTTATCGCTTAGCCACAAAATTTCCAATTGAGGCTTAACTAAAAAAAAAAAAAAAAAAAAAAAAAGTTTGAAAATTTTTTTTTTT
>CAAKHG010014606.1:0-10975 GCA_901007715.1 Dactylopterus volitans
AGCATATTTAAAAGTAGCCGAGAAGCCGGTGTGTGTGTGTGTGTGTGTGTGTGTGTGTGTGTGTGTGTGTGTGTGCGTGCGTGCATGTTTGTGTGTGTACCCACACTCATACTTATTCCAGGGCTGGAGTGGTGCAATCCCAATCAGCCATTAGCAACTGTACTGTAGATATTAACAGTTATCGATGTTTAATGTGTGAAAATTCCCTGCTGATCAAAGGGGCATGTATACGACATTTTTACCATACTGCTAGTGCAATAGTGAAAGGAACAACAGAAAGGGACATTTACACAAAGACACCCACCAAGACCCCAGAATCTCACTTGTGTACAAAAGGCTATTTGACCACAGCATACTGTTTGTGTTGTACTCCCCATACCCAACCCCCACCCCTTCACCCTCTTCCCCCGCCTAGAGCAACTGAATAGTAAATGAAAAAGCACCTTCTTTTCTGTGCTGTATGTGTACAAGAGCAACTTCACACAATGTACAGACCCAAGGTTCCCTGCATTGCTTGCAATTTATGTAAAAAAGAGCTAAAGATGCAAACACAAGTGAGACATACACAAGAAAGCCATTGAGGCTTCAATGCATCAACACTAGTGTGATGAAAAGAAGAAAAAAAAAAAAAAAAAAACGACTTTAATACTCCAGAAACGTGAAATTTTGAAGAAATGACAGGACAACAAAAACAACACATTTAGGTGCACTGAGCAATATGGTCCCAATCACAAAAGAAAGACAACAGAAAGGGCAACCACCGCATGACTCCATTATCATGCCACAGTGAGCATAGCAGTATTCAGATTTCCACTCCAACCCATGACAATGCTTGGTTATTTCTGCAAATTTCACAGCCCATTGAAATCATCTGGTGCAGTCTTAGACCTTGGCCTACCTGTAATCTGTACTATGAGTGTTAGAGATCCTCGGTGGCTTAGAAGAAGAGAAGCTCATACTGCATAGGCCCCAAATGATGGTTTGGCATTACATGTCAAGCCAATGCAAGGTGTAGCGACATTTAATTAACACTTCTAATTGTGCCATGAAGCCTGCTTCAATTTAGTGGCGGCTTCTCCTGCAGCTGATTATGTTGCAATGATGTGGTTGATTGTGCTAGATATTTGGTTGCTTGGCAAACAGTGAGGATGATGTATGGTCTGTGTTACCCTTGAAAAACCCCATATTCAGTTATGAATAAATAATGGGTGTGTCTAACTATGAGAACATAGACCTGGAGAAAAACTTGTGCTTGTGACCTTGACAAACACTGAATATGGCGAACTCGTGCTTTTTCTTTTAAGATTCCATTAAGATTGAAGTTGCTGCCTCACTGTCACTTTCAATTCAACAGTTGCAGTATTCAGAGCACGAGTTGATTCTGGAGTTGTGCTTTGCCGTGTTTAAGAACATCACTTCTAGCAGATTGCCTTAGCAGATTGTGTCATATTGTGGTAAAGTAAGTCCCAGGCGGATTAGTGGCTCTCTGTTAACCTGGAGTGTCCGTTCGATACAAACGGCCACAAAGGTTTTGAGCCACTCATTTGGAGCAAATTCAGGTAAAGCCTTCGACAGAGAGAATTGAGGGGTGTGCAACAGGCAAAAGCGCCAGCACACTTAAGAAAGCACATTTTCCCCACCGCTCTCAGGCCGTATTATTCTGCCTCACCAAGCTCACTTGACACTCTGCCAGTGTAACTGTAAAAGTCAGTTTCCCTCACTTCCCTACATCTGGCCACGCTGACTTTCCCTTCCTTGTTCTGCAGCATCCACAGTCCCTCCTCAGTCCCACCGTTGCAAACCTGGTACGAATGAGGGACATAATATGTGCTCTTGCTTTCTTAATAACAAATAGTCTATAACGCAGCAAAGTTTTCATTAGGACACAGGAGCAAGCACTAGTTTACAGTGGCGTCCATCCAATGGAGGAGGATTGGTGGAAGACTGATAACAGCTGTAAGATAACAAAGACAAACCTGCGAACACAGAAAGAGTCGGAGAGGCACCCAGAGAACTGAAAGCCATTAACTCTGGTGCTGGCTAGGAGGAATGGGGTCTGTGATGGCCTATTTCTGTGGGCTCTATATCTCATCAGGGGCTCTCACCCAAGACTCCATGTTGTGTGATTTATTTTGCCTTAAAGTCTTTTTTTTTTTTTTTCAATCAAATGTGTGTGAGTGTGTGCATGTGCAAGCTAGCATCATCTATGTGATCCATCCCCCAAAAGGCCTTAGGCCCAGTTGTTATGGAGATGGGACACAGGTGCTCCATTGGTTCCCTAGACACTTGTGATGTCATTGAAGAAAAGGCAATGATTTTCTTGCAATTCCTTTTATTCACAAAACTTTGACATTGTTATGACCCAGAGCCTTCCCTTGGCTAATTTCTGGGTCCTACATCTATGCTTTATTACTGGATCTGTTTCACAATAATCTATTAACTGTACATTGCAGATCCGCTTGTTGAGTACAGCAACATCTGCACTCAACCAAAGACTGTATTGAAAGCTTGTGTGGTTTGTTCCTGGCAAGATGTCCGCAGAAAAAAGATGCACTGTTGGCAGATAAAAGCTGATAAAGGCGATAAAGGTGCCACTCTTTACGAGGGTGTGATTAATGTTGGTGGGAATGAAATTAGTGTTCGGGTTTGATTTTAAAGAATAAATCAAATCAAACATGGGACACGTTCGCGGCAGGTCACAGCTGCCGCAGCTGCCACTGCCATTAAAATCAACTAAAGCCCCTACATGCAGCACGGGAGCCCTGCACCCCCAGTGTTGCGCAGTTGGTCTATTTTTTTTTCTGTCTCTATACATGGCTATGGGGCCCTCTAGGCATTAAAAACCTGGACATGGAATGTAGATGCTTTTGCCTGTCCACCTTCTTCCACCTCAGAAAACCTGACTGGGATACAACCCGATGTAACAGTTAAGCAGCTACCCCACAGCATCACTAGACAGTGTATCTTAGCCGTAACTCTCACTTTAAACGTTCTCACTGATGCACTCACGCAAACACCCAAAAAAAGAGGCTCTTGCCTCAGAAAAAAAAAAAAAAAAAACATGGGGTAAATACTCGTCCATCTTCTGGTCTCAACTCTGAGACAGGAAATGAGCTGCTGTGTCCACCAATCACTTTAGATAATGGAGAGATTTATTAGAACGAGGCTGCTGCTGCTGTGCCAGCCCTAATTAATTTTCCTGTGTGTGTGTGTGTGTGTGTGTGTGTGTGTGTGTGTGTGTGTGTGTGTGTGTGAGAGAGAGAGAGAGAGAGAGAGAGAGAGAGGGAAGAGAGAGAGAGAAAAGAGAGAGAGAAATTACAAATGACTGAGAAATCGAGAAACTGGCTCTTGGCTGTTCATATATATATATGGATGAAATTTTGTGTGTCCAAACAATGATGTTTCTGTGGAGGTTTACGGACGACATTTATCTTGTCGAAAAGCAGCAGGCTTCAGGCTGACTTTCACTCCGTTTGTTGTGAGATGATGTAAAACATGTGGGGCTGGCAAACCAGGGACCTATAGATTGGACAGCCAGGCCCAGCCAGATGGCCATGGCCAAACAGCCCTCTTCACCACTAATTAGGATGTCTACAATCGGCCGTATGTTTCTGTGCAAGTTTAAGCACTGGCTACAGGAGTGGGGAGATTAGTGAGGTGCAGATTTATACTATAAAGATAAAGCTTCTGTTGAATGAATAAGTGAGGCAGCATTGCTGGGTGAATACATTTCCCGTGTTTCAACAATTGATGTCTCTTAATTTAACATATCAGATAGAATAATCACACCGTTTCGGTGCTTTCAGCACATTCAACATATTCAAGTCAAACTCTAATACAGACTCAGGGTCGAGATAAAAGACAGTACATTACATAAAATACGTTATATAAAAGTGCACTTTAACAAGAGTTCACAGTTTAAGATGGAGGGATTCAAAGTTAATGTCTCAAAAAGAGACAAAATGCCTCCACAGCTGCAACTGGTAGCAGGCACTTGATATTACCAGGGTGATTTCATTTTCAGAGTCATTAAGCCTGCAAAAAAATTTATACATGAAATTTCTTAACACAGATGGGAAAGTATCGAGTCCTCCAGGCAGGAACATTTCACATCCACTATCATTTAGATGACTAGAATATACTTTTGCCCTATGTGCTTTTAGTCCTCCACTATAATGACCAGTCTTACTGTGTCAAGCTGCAGAAAATTATTTATTTACGCAAATAGAATGAAGTGGTCTATCAGGATGTGATGAAGAATCACACACTCCGTCCTGGTTCCCCATCTATTCATATCAAAATAGCAATGGCATCGCCTCATCTTCTTTCTGCTAAATCGCTGCCCCCAATTTCTCCACGGGTGATCAGTTCTTTTCCATCAATCTTAACTTCTGCCATCACTTATTTCATCCTCTTTTATTTTATATCAAAAAGCCTTGTACCTCTCCTGGTTTCTCAATTACTCTCCGCAAACCTTTCCATTACCATCACATACATCATATTTCACTATTTCGCTGTCCTCCTCTGATTCTTAACATGGCTTTCCAAAAATGTTTCACATCGAGTCAAAACTGGTCCAGACTGGCACCCTGCCAGCAAGCTTGTTTTATTTGTAATAATGGCTCCCTCTTAAAAAAACATCTCTCAGCGGAGGCAGCTGACTGTTTGTGTGTGTGTGTCTTGGAAAATTTATTTATGTCAAAGATGAGCAGCCATAACTTGTGACTAGGGTTACCACTCATCATAGATCTTTTATTATGTGTTTGTGTGTGTCACTGTGAGTGATTGTTTTTTGATACCGTGCTAGCCTTCATAATACATCTTCTGTAATCGCTGGGCGACTGGGCAAGCCCCCCTTGAGATGAGGGGTTGGTGTAAATCAGAGTTGATTTGGCTCCCCGCCACAGACGTGTCAGCTCATCCTGTCCGAAGAGGTTCCAACAAATAGCATTCCATGTCACACACATCACACGCCATAGATCTTCCAGATGGCTACAGTATCCCCCTGCCTTTTTAAGACAGACTCCCCAGGACTTCTGGTAGTGCCGCTTGCACATCCCTCCTATGGATTTGCTGCAATACAATGTCATATCTCTTCCTTTGGCCTCTCAAATACGCTTGTCAGAATATTTCCACTGGATCAAAAGCCCAGATGGCTACAGTCAGCGGGAGTGACAGAAAAAAGCCTCCAGTATAAAGACTGGAATAGAATCAGATGACATGGGATACACTGGGTTCAAAATCTCATTGTGCAGCGAGAACATAGGGGAAGATCTGTGCTCATTCATGTGCATGAGACGGCATGCACATACAGTACCTGCTGTTCACATGTCTTGTTTTGGAGAAGCAGGCGGAACGCTGCTCTCGTCGCCGTGTGTGACCGTGTCTGTGCATGCTGGCGTATCTGCCTGTTAGGTGTAATTCCTCCAGTGACCATGACAGTGGAGCAGCTGTACAAAGTGTGCAACAAGCAGGCAGTGTGTGTCCGTGCTGCTGCTCCTTTCCTGCCGGTGTGCAAAGGACAAGGAGACTGTTGCTTGCACAGTGTAGCATTACTTTTTCTAGCATGCTGGGCCTCAGGAGAAAGCAAATGTTCTCTTTCTCATCCCATCTCTGTGCCTTCCGCTCTCCCTGCTAGGGTTAAGGACTGTAACCCCCTCAGCTTCATCATTTCACTGCCTGCAGAAGAGTCCAATTTGTTTTTGGAAAAAGCAACAGAGGTTGGCTGCAGCGTGATCAAACATGAGAGACTCGGAGGCCACTTTGAATCAAGCCTCAAGGTAAATACTGGAGACTGCTGTAAAAAAAGGCTCTGCACCACTGGTGTCATTGCTGCACAGGTCATTTGACTCAGAGATTTTTCAAAAGCAAGAAATCTGTACTTTGCTGTCAGAGGATCTTTGAACATCAAAAGAATCAGAAGCTGTGATATGAGAAATGCAAATGAAACACAAACACACGCGCACGCACGCGCGCGCGCACGCACACACACACACACACACACACACACACACACACACACACACACACACACACACACTGGGGACAGTGCAGAACATCTGATCAGCATTAGTCAGATGGATCTGCTTGAATTAGCATGAAAATCCAACTAGCAACAGCAATAAAGACGAGTTTCGTTTGGCACTGAGGGAAAGAAAAGACCAAGCGGCAGCACCAGAGGGAGAGAAAAGGGCAACAGAGATTGGGATGTAACCAAATAGCTTGATATTTTCACTCCCAATGCTGGGCTGGCTCACTTCTGCAATTTACGTACAAGGGCGAGGCAGTATGCCTAAAAATGTGAATGTGCTTTGAGCAACATTATGAGCAAGAGGGATATTAGAGAGATAGGCAGCAGAAGAGATGGAGCTCAGAATTAATGGGGAGGGGAGAAAAAATGAGAGAGGAGGCAGACAGGGGAACTCATTAACTTCTCTTTAATAAAGCCGCTGCATGGGGACCCTTTTCTTTCCTTCATCTATCCAGTCACACGCACGCACGCGCACACACACAAACACCTACACACACGCACTCATGTATGCGCACACAGACACACGTGTGCTTCAGAAATAAATCACTGATCCAACAAAGATCCAGAATGACCACACAGTCGTGACACCCCCCCCCCTCCCCCCACCAACACACACTCCTCCTCCATCACCCTCTTACCAAAAGTAATTTGAACTGAAACTTTTTTTGATTGTGTCATTTTAAGGCTTTAAAGCATATGTTGTTTTTGATGATGATTAAGGATAACATTGCGAATATTGTGGGCCAGGAAAATTTTGACAGGAAATATTCTCATGATTTTACAAACTCACTATTTCTGCATGACAGTGAAAATGCTGAAAGTAAATATTTTCTAGTATCAATGCAATTCGGCACATACCATAAAGAAAGTCAGTATCTTACAGTAACAGCAAACACGCTGAGAATATGTGCAAATATGAGGCAAAACCTTTTTTTAATCCCTTTTCTCGTTGCATGCTATCAAAAAAGGGAAAGCATTTCCATGATAAACATTAAAACTGGCGTCGGGCCCAGTTCCAGATTTGCTTTGGTCATCATCGTTTGTGGAATAAGTCCGCTCTGACTCTGAAGCATCGGAGCGAGGACTTGGATGGTCGGATGCTATAGCGAAGGAAAACAGGGATTGTAGCATTAAAGCTTCTTCTATATCTGAACATCCATGCCTTCCCTAGGGGCCACACAGCAAGTCTAATTTAAGAAGCGTGGGCTCTGTCAGCTGTCATTAGTATGGGCGCTCACAGATGCACACAAACACACAAGTGGGCACATTTCTACCAAAAACACACAACCGGGCGCGTGCACACGCACGCTCGCTGCACAAAACTAATTCCTGGAATGTGGGCAACTGTCAAAAATCATCATCTCTGAGTACAAAGCCAACCAACATGTTACACAACCTGGTGCTCTAATGGGTGCAGGGAGAGAGAGACAGACATGTAAGAGGTATTATTGATTATGGCTGACAAACAGCACAACAAAGAAAACAACAAATAAATTGGATGTGTCGACTTAACACAAACCATCAATACGGAAGTGTTTGAAGCAGATTATTTATGACACTTTTGCCCTGTGAAAGTGCACTAATTGCATACGTGTTTGTCTGGGTAGCAGGTAGAACGACCAGAGAACCCTTCTTCTATATGATAGCAGTGATCTTGCAGGTGTTTCATGTCATCGTGTGTAAGATGAGTCTAATTAAAATCTTGATGACAATCCATGGCAGATTGTAGACGACAATTTTTTAATTGTTTTGGCACAGTACAGAGATGACTGCACTGAAAAGAGAAAAGATAGTCTGATATGCTCTAATAGTTCCAAGAATGTCCCTAGTTCAAGTCCACTCTGGGACCATTCTTGGAACTATCAAAGCATATCAGACCGTATACTAAATGCTTGAGGAAGTGTGATGCTACAATGTGAATGAAAAAATGCATAATTCATGCTCGTCAACTGTCACAATTGGTATTGCTTGATAGCACATTTCTGACGCTGTGATGCACGTATTGCAATTTTCTTTTTGTTTTCTTTTCTTTTTTTCTTTTTTTTTTTTTTACCAGTTTTTGCTTCTGATTCAGAATTCGACAGTTTTAATTGACAGCATGCGAAAACCTGTTCTTTTCACAAAGTACCATTTTCTTGAAAGGTGATAAGAACGACTCTAACTCACACTAGTGGCCAAAATGCATGTCTTGTTGGCAGCATGACAAAGCTGTCACAGCAGGCCGCTGCCATTCTAATCAACTAAAGCTTCTGGGAGTCGTGCACCACCACGCACCCACATGCACACATGCACACCCAACATTTCTCTAGATTTATGCAGCTGGTCCAATATTTTTTCTCCACCAACAGCCGCACAGCCCTTCAGGTGTTAAAAAGAAGGTAAACACTACATAGAACTATGTGAAAAATTAGTATAATATGTTTGAAAGTGATTCAAATCAATGCCTCATTTACGTAAAGGCATCGCAAAGCAGCAGTTGCACTGTTGGGTGTTCAGTCTTTGTTGATGTTAATAGACTATATGGATTGGATTAGACGCGGCCGAAAGATAACATGAATATGACAGCACAAGTGTTGAGAGGTCTTATTTTTGTAATCAATTGAATCCAAATGCGTCAACCTTTCCATCTTTCTGATGAAATGATGCTTAAAATATTCTTGGCTGCCACGCAACACAGATGGACCCGATAAAGGAGGTAAACAAAGATGCCACACTGCGCTGATGTGCACCACATATTTTTAGGGCGACAAATCTAAAAATAACGTGCTCCACGTCACTGCACAGAGCATTTATTAAACAAACTGTATTATCGAACTTTTTTTTAAATCAGACTATAGATGCAACAATTTTGTAAAACAGCACACATAATTCCATTTGTATATATTCATTTTTGCCTGTATCATACACCAGATTGTATTATATAATGTCTCAAAATAAAGAAGCACACCAGGGGAAAGCCCGAGAATTCCAACTTGCATGACGTACACTCAGTACAGCGAGACGGGGGCTGCTAGCTTGCCGCTGGCTCCGCTCTCACGCTAGCTCTAGCTTCCATCGCTTTGCCCCCGTTTGCGTCTTGAAATGGGCCATGTCCATGCCGGGCTGCTTCAATGCAGCCCGGCAGACAACAGCGTGTGTGGCTGTGGCATTACTGCACGTGCCACTGTGCACATTGCATTGTTCCCCCGAAGCTCAACTCTGAACGAACGTGTGTCATCATGTACGGTGGCGATCACATGAGCGTATGGTTTGCAAGCAAGGTCCATTTGAAGAAACAGCACTGGCCAAAATAGCGACTGCTCGTCTCCAGGGACCATGACTGACAGAGGAACAGATTTCCCATCCGCCTCCACGGGCAGCTGATCGTTCTGATTCACATAAGTTCTTCATTGTAGACACGACAGAGATCAAATGGACTTTTTAAACTCCAATCAAACAATTCTAACAAAGGCCTCGCATTGACTGACACTTAAGGAATCCACATGCCAGCAATTTCTTCGTCGATCGAATTCATTTTCTGTATGATAGATGCTCTATGACATTCCCCGAGCAGATTTCCATCTCATAATCTCTGCGTGCACGGTTGCTCATTCACTCATATGATACAACTTGGGGGTTTGACACTGAGATACATTAGCATTTTAGAATACATTAGCATATCCGAAGGGAAATGCTGTAGCATTGATTACAAGTAACTGCATGCATCTAGTTGCTGCTCGGCCTCTGATCCCACACAATATGCAGTGGCCTCACTGTGCCCTCCTCCCCTTGCACATCCACACGCACACACCTTCCGCCGGTGGAGCGGTCCAACCCCCTGCTGCGAATCAGGTGTTGTGATATGACTCTCTCTCCCTCCATGCACATAGACACACACGGGCGCACGCACATGCATGTCTTCAAAGACAGAGCTGTGAAGCAGAGGTGACAGGCCTCTGGTTCCATGCCATCTTCGGCAAATGTACCGCTAATTGCCATTCCCCCACTGACAGAGAGCAGCATGGATTCAACATGGGGACCATATGGACCCCAATATGGAGACATCTCCTGCCCACAAGATCACGGGAAGAGAGAACAATGGACATGAAACTCTACACACCTGAACAAAGCCCAAAAGGAAATTATCTTTTTCCTGTGTGTGCGCAGCTACAAGCTCATGAACTTGTATTTGGCAGCTGGGCACATGTAGAGGCTGGTGTTGTTAGCATGACAGCTGATTAGAGAGATGAGAGATTTGAGTGTGACACCTCTAATGATCTCTTCATCTGATTGACAGGCTAGGCAAGGCTCCAATTCACACATCCACCACATCACAGAATGTGGTGCACATACAGCAGGGAGGGTCAGCATGTCACGCCGCACACATGCACACACATGCACACAAATGCACACACTGTTCCACTGAGCATTAGAAAAAAAGAATATTTGCTTCCATAAATCCCTCCTGCGACTTCCAGAATATTCTGCTATTATGTTGGCTCAAACAAGGCTATTTCCTCCTCCTGCTAGCCTGTCATCGGGAGCATTGTGCTAAATTGTCTGGGAACGAGTTTAAATGGGGCCCTTTCAACAGCTTTTCAGGTAGTTTTCATGAAAGAATGGAGGGGATATTCGTATCAAATTTCAGTTTTTCTAACACTGAGCAAAAACAGTTTGGGAGAACATGCAGATATGCCCGCATGGTAACACACACATGCAAGGAAACACACACCAGCACTTCCGCAGCTGACCCAAATGAGCATGTCAAGCTCAATCCTGCTCCCAATAATTTCCTCCATCTTCTTCGAATAAACGGGATTGCATTACACGTGCCTGACATATCTCTCACAGAGGTAGCAGCAAACAAACATTGTCATTACAAGAGGAACGCCCTTATCATTCCGAAAAGGCATCTTCCATGCTGAAACAAAACATTTATGATCTTTTTTTTTTTTTTTTTTTTTT
>CAAKHG010014609.1:0-14215 GCA_901007715.1 Dactylopterus volitans
CTTACTTAAACGCACGCGCGCACACACACACACACACACACACACACACACACACACACAGAGGCGCACGTACACGTATTAAAATCACAAGCACACTTAGATACCGAATCCAGCTCTCTCTTATTCTTCCTCTGACAAACACTCACCCAAACATACACAACATCCCTAATTACACCTCCACACAATCCATCTCTTTCATCCACTTCCCAATGAAGCCCCCAGGTGTTGGAGAAATGTGTGTGTGTCTCTGTGTATCTAATAGAGAGAGAAGGAGGGCAGTGTGGGGGTGAGAGTGTCAGACTTGAACATGGATAGATTGAGGAATGCTGAAAGCTTCCAGTGAGATGGTGTTTATAGATGTTCTTTTTTTTTTTTTTTTCCAAAAAATGATTTAAAAAAAAAAAATCACTGTTGAGAGCAGCATGAAGACTCCCAACTTGGGGAGGGTGGTGTGAGGGTGGTGGGGGTTGTGAGGGTGAGTTTGGGGGAATGCAAAAGCTGGAGTACAGGCAGATGGTGGGCCTTAATTAATAACTATCAAAGGCATAAATGGACGTGCTATGAAATTATTTGAGTAGTTGTGATTATGATGAAAACTCCGTTCTACTCTATTAAAATTGTATTCTTCTACTCATGCATTTTGTTGATAAAATGGTCTCTGAGGTGTAGGTTTTTGCACTTGCGCCATAAGAGCGGAGACTTAAGACTGTGAGTGTTTTTAAGGGGACGTTTAAAAATTTGTTATGACAAACATTGAATGTAAAGAAGGCGAATGGCAGGTGCTGGTGGCAGAGGGCTGGCTGGCTTGTAGGCAGATGACCAATGGATGGCACACAAAGGTCAGGAGAGACACAAAAAAAGCAAGTGGATTGCTGGTACACTGAATAGCTGTAGGCTGGACATGCAGCATGACACGCTGGCGAGCTGCACGCAGGAAAGCACCGGTAAATATATTGATGAAAAAACACTTGAGGAGCTGAGAGGAAACCAGGCAGCAATATCGGAAGCCGTCGCGCTGGAGAGACACAAGGGAATCAGGAGCCACTAATACAAACGACAGGAGCAGTGAAGAGACCAGGGGTCGGAACCACCAGGCAGGACTTGTCGGTTAGCAAAGTAAACAGGGTTATCTGTAGCATGAAGCTGGTTCCCCTTATAGTGACGTTTGTTGCCATGGGAACTTACGCTGCTCACCTAAACTGATCTGAGGCAGGATATGGTACAGATAACAGATAAGTGTATATAAAAACACCACGTACTGACCAATCAACTTGCTTAGACAAGAGCGTCATTGTTCCCGGGAGATCACATCGAGGAGGGTTTATTAATTTCATATTGTCTTCATATTTCATTTGATCATAATTATCTGACATTGGTGTCTTGAATTGCACCAGACTATTCATTCATATTCTGATATATCAATTCTCTGCAGGGGGAATTGCTGATGTTTGTTGTCTTTACATTTAAGATTGATACAAACACCGATTAGAGCAGTAAAGGAAGGATTTAACAAGTAACTGAAGTTGTTGGTTTAAATTCTATATTTATATTTAGTCTACACTCACTCCAAACACTGTTTGACGTTGCGACATAATGGTCTTGACAACATGGAGCACACAATGTAAATACAATTATACAATACAGTATACTGAATAAATGTATTGAAAAATAACAAGTTAATATGTCTCTCCTAATAAATGTTCAGTAGGTTGTTTTTTTCCCCCAATTACTTATGTAATTGTCACAATGGCAAGTTCTTTATTTATCACAACAGAAAGCAGTAAAGTGTCCATATCTTCACAGAATCGGGACATAATTAAATCTATTTTTTTTCCCAGTTACAGTTAATGATTAATGATGTGTCCTTGATTTTATAACGACAGCGTTATTTGACCTGTACATTCACACAGTCAGCAAATCTTTTAAATTTTGATTTAAGTTTTTTTTTTTTTTTTTGGCCAACTTTCCATCCTGTGTTTGGCTGCAAAAACAGTTTCTTTTATACTGTATTATGGATTCATAATTTTCCTATATGTGAAGGTTTGATCTCAACGACTGAAGCCTCCGTCCGTCTTGTCTCGGGTTTGTGATTGGTCATCTGGTGCCAGCTTTGCCCCCTTCATGTAAACACACGCTCATACGAGACTGCGGTTGTTCGGGTTTGTCAAGCCAGGTGACTTCAACATACGCTGGGAGCGATTAGATGATCAGAATCAGGTGCTCCTCATTTGCACATTTGCAGAGCACTGACAGAGCTGGACCACAACACGCACGCACGCACGCACACACACACACACAAACCACCAGGGAGAGGAGATGACACGGGAGAGGTGTGGCAAGGAGAACAAAATGCAACAAACATAAACACCTAAACCAAACACAAACAGAACCATAACCTTATCTACTTGTTCATACAGTAGTTTTCAGGCAGGATAGATAGATACTGGCATCAGGAGAGAACACCAAAGTCTACCTTGTGAGTTTGGCCCAGCGTGTCAAACTATTGAGTGATATTTGAGCCTATATGTCAGAAACAGTTCCCTTGAATGATCAAACACAGCCAGCGTAAGTATTCAAGTGAGAGCTGTCAAGGTTCATGCTTTAGTGCTCTGTCTCAAATTTGAAATCCATGATATATTGTGTGATATATTGCCATAATGGTGTTTCAGTGTTTATCCCACTGGGCATCTCATGGGGATGATGAACTTTTCTTTGACAATTTAGAGTTGGTGATGGAGTCTGTCTAAGTTTTGAGAGAAGAAACAACAAATCTTTCTCTTCCAGGGAAATTCAAATTCATAAGCAATAATTTGAACGTAAGAGATCTACTGCAACACTCTTTCTTTGTCTGCTGTCACAAATAGTGGCAACTCTAGTTCAGACAGAAATTGTTGTGTCACTGCTTATGACTTTGACTGTCATCTAATAATGATATTGTGCAATTTTAGCATGGTCATTCCAATGTTTTTTATCAATGTGTCTATTGCTTTGACAGACATGCGATGCAATTATGTTTCCATACCTGTGAGGGCTGAGGCTGGAGCCATTATGTTTTAGAGTTGCCATCTGTACGTTAGCACATCTCTACATATGTCCATCCCATTCTTATTAATCTCAAGAATGATATATCTCAGGTATGCATAGAGGGAAAGGCTCAAATGTTTACTCTGGCTTAGGAATGAACTTATTCAATTTTGGTGGTTACTGTGTCCTTAAATCTGTCTGGCTTGTGACTATGATATCTCAGGAAAGCCTTAAAGGAATCCTTCAGATTTGCAAACGTGAACTGACGGCTGAAGTGATTGAACTTTGGCTCAAAGGTGAAGGTCATTGTGGCATTACAAAGCATGTATTTGGATATCGGTCTTGTGTTGATCATGACAACATTTTAGACAAATGTCCAATATGACGAAGTTAGGAACTACTGACATTTCTATTCTTAATGCAATTAATTCAGTCCTCACTGTAACTATTATGGACCAACATGGATGGATAACATCCATGAATGGATGGATGTTGGTCCATGAATGGATGTTATCCATGTTGTTGGCTCGCGTGCTGTCCCCTGGTTGAGGGCGGTAATTCTAGTTTGTCGTTGGAAGCACTGCACGTGAAGTTGTACAAAAGCACAATTTAAAGTGTGTCAAGCGAACATAATAAAATACTAAAACATAAAGATAATAACTCCTTGAATATACTGTATCCAAATGCACAGCCTACGCTACATACTAAAACACATTTTAATCACTGTTGTACAGTACATATAATATGATATACGATAAAATAATCTTGCTTAGCAATACTACTTTGTACGCTACATATTCTTTCTGTGGGATTGCAAATGTGTCACCATTACCATGACAGCTGAGTTACACGTTTTGGTAATTGAAAACAGTTTTGCATTAAAAAGCAGAATACATAAACCCTCAAAGCCCAAGCCAAATTTATTTCGTCATGAAACCATACTTAACGTGATACTATTTTCTCTTCTGCAGGAAATAAACTGGCCGGTTCCTACTAACCATGTAGATATTTCCCTAAAAGTACATAGAACGTTTATCCTAACGGAGAAAACTGGGGCAAATGCAATGAAATGTAAGGTGCTGAGGTTTTGCTTCTTGTACAGCTCTCCGATAAGCAGCAAGGCAGTCCTTTAATATTTCCTGAGACACATGCAGTTTGTCCTTTTTCCATCTGTGTTCGGCCTGCCTGCAACTTTGCCTGATGACGCTGGTGGTGTCGTTCAACAAGGGGTCCATTCTTGACTTGGCAGTTTTTTTGCCTAAAAGGAGCAATAGAGTCCAGAATCCCAGCACAGGTGGGAAAAGTGACTTTTTAGAGAGATATATTATTAATTGAATGAATGAATAGAAAATGCAATCAGTAGTAAAGGTAGTTTTCCTCGAGCTATTGCATCTCCCTGCCCTCTTTCTGCTCTGCTGCCTTCTCCTCTCCCTCCCTGTCGGTTGCTCTCCTGGTCAGAGGGATTGGTTTGGTCTGGAGAGACCCCGCGATGGGGCGCTCTATCGGCTCTGTCACTGGCCTTTTTTTGGATGCATCCCTCAGCCACTGTCTGCAGGAGGCATGTAAATGGGGAGGCTAGTGCATCCAATCACCTGAAACAAAAATCGAAGAATATATCAACATAGATGTGTCCAAATTTTAAAAACTTTATTTATTTATTTATTTATTTTGACTGCCTTTACCCATAACAAACCTACCACAAAGGCATAGATAATTAAACTGCACGATGTTACTCGTGTACTGTCACATATTGAAGGGATCAAGCCCACGATTGTACACTTGTTCCCTGCACCACTGGAGAATCTGATGGTTCCACTGGAATCTAATCTAGCAACTCATTCAACACACTGAATTTCTAAGTTGTGTACCATTGTAGTTCCATCTTCCTTTACCTTTATCTTTTTGTGGACTGTGAATATGAATGTTTTTATCTTCTCTCTAGCAAATAGATCTCACCTCTGTCTTGAATTTGCTCTGGCTATTTTCAAATCTTTACATTTTATCATCCAAACCAGTGTTGACTGATGGAGTGGATGAGGCCATCAAGTGACAAAGGCCTGGGGACTCAGGTGATGGGACTAGGAGTATATAGCCACTGAAATTGGACAATTGATTGACAAGTAGTTTCATGACCAGATGTGGGCTGTTCCCATGATATTTCATTACAACTCAACATGAAAAAAAGGGTCTGGGTTTAATTCCAACTGTTGAATTTGCAAATTCAACAAGACATACAGTACAGGTACCTTTTTACACCTTATAAAGATGTATATCATCAATGGGCTTGTCAGTATTATCACAGTTGTAAAACTCTAACTCCTTGTATAAGAATTAAGTCATTATCAACTGTAATGAAATTATCTAAAAATGCACCTAAAAATTACACTCACTGTCAATTTACATTTTTGAAAAGTGTCATTTATTACAACTCTTCTCAAGGATATTTAAAATCCCATGATGAAAATGATTTTAAAGAGCAATATGGTGACATATATATTTTTAGATAGTACCATTCTTGCCTAGTATATTTGAAACGTAGTGTTGAAAATGTAAATATATTCATAAATACATCAGACACCTCCCATGCAGTTATTGCCAGTTATTGCAAGACTTGTATCACTAGACACGCTAGAATGATATGAGACGTCTCAGTTTGGTTCTGAATGGTTCATTCTTCCATTTTAAATAGAAACAGAGAGCATTTTGGCTTGAACTAATTGTACTGACCATAGAAAAATTGTCTAATCTGCATTTATATTAATAATAAGCCTTACCTTCACTACATATCAACCTCTGTAACCGAAATTACAAAGAGACTCGCCACCCCTATCCAAGAGCTATTGTTAGATATCCACAGTGACAAAATAAGGGGTGGTGGAGCAGCTGAAATTACATTAACAACTTAACCCCACAAAATAAAAAGAATCCTATCGACTGAGAAACACAATAAAGTGAGGAGGGAGAGCAAAAGAAAGAGATTGCATACCTCTGCCTGTATCTGGCCCAAATTTCAGTGTTCATTCTGTTTGTTCAGTCAGCCATGTTCAAACCCTCTATTAATGCAATTTTCATCACACCTCAGCCACAAATTCCATCAGTCTCCCTTCAAGCATCATTCAGTGAGTAGTGAGTTCAAAAGAGGGACAAGTCAAACATACAAAACAAACCAAACTGATTTCAACACAGGCTCCATCACACCTGTACCAATTTACTGTGCCGTGAAAAAGTCCAGCCAGGCAGCTTTGCAGCTGAAATTACAAATAAGCAGAAGTAGCTAGTTCTTCATGGATGGAGGAAAGGGATGGCTGCGGTCTGCTGCTCCCGACAGTTCACATCTGCAGCCGAGCCCGAAATAAAATGTCACATTCGGGAGAGTCCCTGCTTCTGGTTGTGATTTCAATAATCCTCATGAACAGATCAGTGCACCTCCATTGCAGACATCTTCAAGATAATTTTAGACTGTTTTGTTTTTTTTTTCATCAGAGTGTCCTCCGATTCAAACCACACTGTCTGTCTACCGGGGTCCGGCAGAAAAGTCCTCAAGCTTTATGGTCACAACCGGAGAAGATAGCAGAGCAGTCAGAGATCCACTGCTCGCTGATACGAATGGATGTTTTACCCAGCCTCTCTAATACTGAGATCAGGGTGTCTATTTCAAATAAGGATTCTCACAGGTTTTTCATGTTTGGGACAGTAGCCAGGCTGTCAGCATTGATTTTTTTTCATGGAGCTTTGGGCAAAACACTGCCACTTTTGCGACAGTGCAATCTTTAATACCCCCTGGAAATGCCACTGGGAAGAAAGTTATCTCTTTCCCCTTCCACTGCCCAAGTGCCAGAACTGATCCCTGAACACCTGGAGCCCAATTTAACCCCTTTGCATAGACAGCCGCTCTGCAATTATCAACCAAAGGTGGCAGCATTACTAGAGAATGCAAACATGCATATGAAGTGACAGATGATGTGAAGTGAAATGTATGTTAATATCTGTAATCTGGAATGTACGTGAAGGAAATTACATTTTCTTCAGGTTCCAGAGCAAGATCTGGTTCAGACTTTGCTCACGTCATGCAGCTGCATCTTTGATGTGACTAGGAAATAATTGCTGTTAATGCATTATTTACACGAGTGGGGTAGATAAATGGAGCGAAAGTGAAGGACAGAAAAAGAGGAGGAGGAGGAATGGGAAGAAATCCCAGACCTCGCAAGCATCTGTGTCCTGTTTTGTCAATAATCTCTTCAATGTTGTGTAAGGCTTTGCCTGAACAAGCCCTAAGCTCTCTCGCTGTCTCTCGGTAATGTGTGAAGATGAAAAGTTGATGGTTGGATATTTGAACGTGCGCGTGTGTGTGTGTGTGCGTGCGTGTACGTGTGTGCGTGTATGTGTGCGCGTGCGTGCGTGCGTGCATGTGATTGAGAGTGTAAATCCTTAGAAAAGACCAATTACACTAAAGTGGGGCAATATGTCATGTGACCTGGACTTTAGCACAAAAAAAAACACACGTACACACACACACACACACACACACACACACACACACACACACACACACACACACACACACACACAGGCACAAACAAGCACAGTGAGCCTGACACAACTATGCTATGGATAATTTTCCTGGGGGATACTCACATATTCAGGGAGTCATCGATCTGGCCGACCTTACACGTATTTACATTTGCAATATTTCGATAAACTGAATTTGACACTTTAAAGATGCTGAATGGAAAAATGAAGAAAAACAGAGGAGGGGAAAAGGAGAGGAGGATTAAGAATGGATGTGTACTGGCGTTATCATCCTCAACTTTAGTTTAGTTATCCAATGTGCTCACGTCAGATCACTTAAGTGAGACGGTAACTTTACTGTATCACTCTGTACACATGCCTGATGCAATAACTGTTCTGAAACTATACACAGACAAAACATGTTTTCATTCACCCAAGTGACTGAAAAAAGCATGCAGTTTAACTCAAACACAACAAATAGCTCCCATTTTGATCAGACGACAGCTGTCACTGCATCCCAGTTCACTCATCTCGGATTCATCCTTCATCGTTCTGGCTGCTTTCCATCGCTCTGCTACGAACTGGAGGGACGTTTCACCCCAAAACCACGGTTCCTAAAGACCAAGCACTCGTGCCTGTACATTTGCCATGACGGCACTCAGTACTGAAGCACCAGCAGGCCCGGAAAACAGTGAGGCCTCCATCTGTGCGACGAATAGCAGGAGCAGAATATGCAGAAAGAGTGGAAACCAATGAGAGCAACTCTCACATTACGCCGGACATGAGCAACAAACCGCACCCCTGCTTCAAATTAGACATTAACACTCAGGCCGTCAGGACCCTTAAAGCCGTCAACGTTTGGTTGCTCAAGCTATCAACATAAAGATGGCAGAGGAAGAAAAGGTTGTTTTTTTTCCCCCCCACAATTTACACTGAAATATTCAGAGAAAGTGCACCATGTTCCATTTCACACCAAACGGAGGTTCAAGAATGATAGCAGAGAAAAGATTGCTGGAGTACATGCGTAAGTGGAAAGTAGAATAGATTTGGGGTGGATGACTAGGCTTAGATAACGCAATCAACACTTCAGCACTCTTGAGTATGAGATTGAATGTCTGCAATATACAGTATGCAACCTGTTTTTCCATTCATGCCACTGGTTATATCTGTTCTCTTCTGCTTGTTGTTGTGCGGTTTTCAGATTTCTCTCTTATTTTCTTCTCTGTTGCCTGTGGTTGCTGAAAGGGTTGCGCTAAATTTTCCATGAAATTTGTGCTTTAATCAAGCTCACTTTTTTTTTCTGCATAAGTAGCTTTCTAACACATAACACTAACTCCTTCAAATTTGTTTAAAACTGTTTCTTTCCCAGTTATTGCTTCCTCCTCCTCTGACTGGGTCGCTTTTATCTTCATTGCAATTCTCCCTCATTCTAGTCGCTCTCTGTGTGTTTTTGTACGCTCACCTTAGGCCATATTCAGAGTTAACTGCACATAATGAGGAGTTAATGCCTCATTAAAAAACCCCAACCCTGAAAACCGGCAGTATGCAAAATCAAGATCAAGATGAATGTTTTGTTAGTTGTTCATTACTGTTACTTGCATTATTTTGTATAATCACTCACCTTAATATATTGTGTTTGCATATGATAACGTATGAAATAATTATTGATGAAATGTGTTCACCATGCCATAAACTTGCATCTTGGGAAAGGTCTGCAAAATGGTCCATGTCTTGCAGAAAACTTTTAAAAAAGCTTTTAAAATTTTATTATATTGACTCCAGTGTTTTTTAGAGGCCCTTGGTGTGATCAGAGGGTTGGGCTGTCTCCCATTGCTATCGACTGTTCTTCAAGCTTTTCAACTTTTGTTTTTACTAGGAACTTCGAGAACTCATATTCTAATCTTTGATTTGTGTCACAGCGCTGTTATAAAATCTGACCCAGGAGCAGGAAGTTAGTCGGCAGAGTCTGCCAGTCGTCCTGGTAATGGATGTGTTTGTTTACAGTAATTATGCTAATTTGCAAAAAGCAATGTGGTAGTGACAGCTCAATGAAAACAGCATCTTTAGAAATAACATCATTCCTGTTTTCCCTGCTCTGAGTGCTGCCGTATTCTAGGTCCGGTGGGCAGCCTGTGATGATGTGCCTGCTTTTCCAAAGACTGTAGCACAAATGCACTGAGGTTTTCTTTACAGTTCTCTTGGGGCAGCCTTGTCTTTGGCTTTTGATGCATCACCCTCAGTTTAAGAGCCAAAAGGTAATGGTGTGTCTGTCTCTCTTTCTGTCTGTCCCTCCCACACATAATTTGCTGTTACAGTCCAGGGTGGTGGCCTGCATGACAGCCATCCTCAGTCAGATGGATGATGCTCACTATTCTATATACATAGAAACGTTTTCTGGAACCTCGGATCTTGTGGTAAGTGCACATGAACACTCCCAAACATACGGTATCTGCAGGTGTCTGTCAAATACGCACTGCAGAAGCTGAATTTGCAAAAATGTATACACTGTCGTTCTGTTGTGCATTCTATTTCAGGACTTTTTGATGGAGTCCTTCCTGCTTTTCAAGGACCGGATAGGGAAACATGTGTATCCTTCTGACTGGATGGCCATGATCATGGTACAGAACAGGTACAGCGCTGCAAATACAAACATACAAACAACACACACCAGAGCCTCAAATCATTTAACCCATCAACCATCAATAACTGCCCTTGGGCAACCTGTTGAGGCTCAGTGGTTGTGAATTTAAGGATTGCTATTGGCGTTCTCCAGCAACACAAACCCACACATGGATAAGTTACAGATGGTAAAGCTTGGATCAAGGCTGGCGCAAACGTGTCTGTCTGTGCGCTGATGGAGTGAACACACTGGTGTATTATTTCTTTTTTTGTGTGATGGAAGCTAGAAGGGAGGAAGTTGAATAGGTAGGAGTGAGTGTGACAAAGAGGAAAAGACAGTTTGATCAGGAGTCTGTAGAAGAAAGAAAGTCACACTAAAAGGGAAAGAGAGGAGACGGACAGAGAAATGTAATAGCGGGCGACTCTGGATAACAGTGATTGGAGTGGGAGGAGATTTGCTTCCTGACTCTGGGAAGGCAAATGGTCACAACTCACATCTAAGTTGCTATCACGACGGGTCATCATGAGTCTGAAACAGTTTTAAAGTTTTGCCTGAAATCGCGACTGCTACAGGCTGTAGCTGCTGTAGCTGCTGTAGCTGCTGTCCCCGCCGAAATTCTTAGCTTAAAACCCCCACAGAGATTCCATTCATGATCACTGTCAGATTGCCATCTTCTTATTCTTAGACACTCCCTTTTAATCCTCTGTGTTTATTTGGACATTGATAATCAATTTTAATGCAGTTGGAAGTTTTTTATTAGATATGCCATGTGATTCTTATCATTCATTTCAATTTCAACTTCATACCGTGCTGATTCTTTGGCAAATTTTTCTCGCGTGTGTGCAATGTACTTGTGTCCATTAGGGTGTTCCTGAGAGCCATAAATACTTACGCCGACACCATGAACAAAAAGTTCCTCAATAATGATGACTTTGAAGTACAGGTAAGCGTGTTTGTGCGTATTTACATGTTAATACGTTTCTCATATCAACAGAATCCACTGTATATTTTGCCCTCGCTGCTTTTTCATCACTCCTCTTCCTCCTTCTCCAGTTATGGAACAACTACTTCCACTTGGCAGTTGCATTCATTACCCAGGAGTCTCTGCAGCTTCAGCATTTCTCGCCAACCAAGAGGAACAAGATTCTGGCCAAGTGAGAGAGGGGCCATATGGTTTCCTTATTTACCACACCTACTTTCTGTGCTCTCATCAAGCACTCAATAATTTGCGATCTATTTCGGTATCCGTTTCCCCGGTCACACTAGTTTTTAAGACTGCCTGTTGCCTAAGGACATTCAATTTTGTTCATCTTGGGGCAAATTAGTTCGGCATCACCGTTCCCGCTGGGCACAATAACAGTGTTGCTTAAGACTTTGTTTCTAAAGTAAAAGATTCTTTTCTCCTTTTGTCTATTTTTTTCATCTTCTCTCTTTATTTCAGATATGGAGATATGAGACGACTCATTGGCTTTGCTATACGCGACATCTGGTACAAACTGGGTAAGAGAATATAACTTGTGCAATCATGGTTGTTGTTGCTTCTTTATGTCCGTACAGTCCGTTTATCCCCATGCCAACACATAGCTGCGTGTGTGTATTTGTGTGTTTGTGTGTGAGTGCATGAGCCATTTCACAGTTGCTTCTCTGTAAAGATGTCACAACCAGAATGTAATTTGTTTGTGGTACATTTCTCGGCAATCAGAGGACTTTGTATGCAGAAAATGCAACTAGAAATGCTCATTAGGAGTTTTCAACTTGCTCCTCTCGTCTGTCCTTCCTCCTTTCTTAACCCAACTGGTAGGAGGCAGGAGGTTCCTCTGGAGGTTTACTCTGCCTATGTTGCCAAATGCTTGTTCATGGGGGAGTTATTGGTTTCTCTAAAAACCATAGGGTGTGGTCTAGACCCGCCTTATATGACAAGTGCCATGAGATTCTGATGATGATTTCACGGTATATGAATAAATTTGAATTGAATTGAATTGAATTGAATTGAATGTTAAAGTCTTTGAACTGCAATTAACCTTAGCAGTGTCAGAGGGTCAGACATTAATTTACCTGCCTTTTTTTCTTTTGTCTTTTTTTCTTGTTGTATTTGTTGTTGTTGTTGTTGTTGCGTGTTTATTTTAGGCAGTCATAAGATCTGTTTCATCCCTGGCATGGTGGGTCCCATCCTGGAGATGACTTTGATCCCAGAGGAGGAGCTGAGAAGGGCGACCATTCCCATCTTCTTTGACATGATTGTCTGTGAACATGCACATTCTGGAAACTTCCACAAGGTAGTTACACACACAAATACACGCACACACACACACACACACGCGCGCGCGCACACACACATATAAAATGTGTATGTGGTATACACATACTGTAAACACATAGTCATTTGACGACATCGAGGTAGCCATGCCCGTGCCACACACACAAAACTTTGGTGTTCAAGAAACTTGCATTTACACAGAAACACTGGCACACACTCTCAATCAATTTTCCTGTGACGCTGCACACAAAAGTAAAAGAGACACCTTAATTATGCTTGCATAATTGATTTGTCCTTCTCTTCGCCCCCCTCATTTGTTTCTTCTTCTCTGCTCTTTATATCTTTTGTCTTTTGCAGTTTGAGAATGAGATCATTCTGAAGTTGGACCATGAGGTTGAGGGTGGAGGCGGAGATGAACGATACATGCAGCTCCTGGAAACCATGTAGGCCTGAGTATTGGAATTAACCATTTGCAACACTTCACAATACTTTACAGTTATGACAAGTGTTACATGCTGCACAGACATGTACATAAGAATTGATATGATGGTGTTTCAAAAAAAATGTTGTTGTAACATTAAAGAAAATATGGTTGAAAAAAAAACTAAATGTGAGGGCCTCAGCCATTGCCTCAAAAACCTTTTCCTACTGGCCTTCGAGAAATTAACCTTTGAAATAGTATGCAACTGGTTTTGCAGTAAAACATGCACAAACATGTGCAACTCATTCTTGCCAAACCCTAAATATGATAATCAACTCATGGACATTTGTCTGCCAGCCTGCTGGACTGTGCTGCAGAGAAACCCGCGCTGAAGCCACATGTGCAGCACTTTGTCGCCTTGGTGAAGGGACTCCTCATCCGTCTCCTTGACTACCGTACTGTGATGAGCGATGACAGTCGCAACAACCGCATGAGCTGCACTGTTAATCTCCTTGTAAGTCCCACTTTCTTACAAATGCACCAGTTAGATGTTTGGGTTGCCTTAAAGTTCCTGTGGTCATCATCAACTTTCCTCATCCACAAAAATGCTATGCTGTGCTGTTTAACAGGTGCAATGTGTTGGATTCCGAGCAAGCTAGCAACAGTCGGTCCTGGATAATAGTATCATTTCGTGCTTTGAGAGACTATCATGAGTCACTGTCGCGAGAAGGAGCAGCTCTCCAGCCAACCTCCAGAATAAAGTGGGGATGGCTGCTTGTGTCTACAATATCAGTTTTGGCAACTACTCAAACATTGTATCATATATGAGTGCAGAAATCAAAATCAACCTCTTAGCTAATGCAAAGGAAGTTCGCGCTTTCTTTTTCATTGTATGAAGCGTGGACACCCCAACCCTCTGGTATATGCTGCCCTCAATTGGTTTGGAATTTGGAGTGAGGCACTAGTCAGTTCATGTTCTTAGAAACTGAACCTTTAAAATGCAGAAACCAGTGTCACAACAGGCGAATGGAAGAAAATGAAAAGACATTCTTCAAATTGCTGTGAACATTTCCTCAAGAATTTTTTTTATATTCGTTTCATCATATCTTGCTAATGCTTGATCTTTCAAAATCTCACATGTTGTGAACCCTGCATACCTCACCATGGATTAGCATCTATTGACACTGGCCTTGTGACTCACATACTGTGTAGCCGTAGCATTGAAGCCCACAACAAACAGGTGTTGATCTCCACCATGCCGTTACCAACACACACGCACGCACGCACGCACGCACGCACGCACGCACGCACGCACACACACACACACACACACACACACAAACACACACACACTTTCTTTTACAAACACACAAGCTCTAAGGTG
>CAAKHG010014610.1:0-21034 GCA_901007715.1 Dactylopterus volitans
TTCTATGCCAGTTTTTATATGAGTAAGTTATTTTGCTGCTGAAAGGAAAACTGTGAAATTATGTCAGATCTAGAAGAAAAAAAAAACAACTTTTCCTACGATGACACCACTACATTCTAATTACAGCTCACATGCTCGCTGCAAAAGCTCCTGGCCGCAGATGTTTTCCACAACATGCTCCTCACAATATCAGATGCAACAACATTAGATTGTTTAAGAGGAAAGTGAGTTATCTGCTTTCTCAAGAAAACCTTTCATGTTCTTTTCATTAGTTTTTAGTTGAGTGTGTGGGGGTGTGGGATGACGGGACACATGCATAGTACGATACTATATTACTATAATTCAATACTGCACCATGTCTTGGGGGCACATGCTCATTGGGATATTTTAACTCATATAAGGCAGTAAAACTATTAACATTTTATATTATGGGTCACTACAGGTGGTCAGAATCCTAATTTACTGAAGGGCCTACCATCAAATGCAAAAAAGCAACCATTTTCATACACATTAGTAAGACTAGTCTTTTTTTTAATTAGACTTTGATGTTATGCTCTCATGGTAATATCTAACTTGACAATTTCTTGTTTTTCGACAAGAGTGCTTGTCATAGCAATGCTCATAATTCAGTTGATCATCAAAAGCATCATCAAACATGCTGTCCTTTAATCTAGTTAGTCGGAAGAGCAAATAAGCCAGTCCTGTCGGAGAGAGAGAGAGAGAGAGCAGGGGAGGGGGGAATATGGGGAAGTGGAGATGCATTTCCCATAAGTGAGCCAGCTCCTCCCCCCCGGTTGGCCGAGAGCCAGCATCAAGCAGAGAAGTGCAGCAGGGACTGAAGAGGCAGAGCACGAAGGACAAGGCAGACTAGAGCACCTTGTTTTACCAATGTAGCTGCCCGGTTATTCGGAGCGGATACGGGGGCGAGAGATTGCATTTCACACTTGGCATCTGTGTGTGTGTGTACATGCCCCTCGGCTTCACACACACACACAGTTGTTTTTGTGGTCGCGTTTATTGCCCTCGGTTTTTCTCTATTTCCCTTCCACGTAAATTCGTTTGGGGTGTGGTGTTGCGTCTTAAGAAGGAAGTGACAGTTGATTTGCTTTGTTCTACAAATGTCCTGCAGTGCATGAAGTCGGCACACAAGGTAATGACATAACTAAAGTATAAATCTTTGCATCAGTGTTACTGAATATCTGCATTTGCCGGGTTATGTTTGATGTCAGTTTCCTCTAAGTATTGCTCATATTTTTATGGTGTAAGTATGTGTATAACGAGAAATGGCAAAAAAAAATAAATACTGGGGTATTTTGTTCAGTACACATATGTGTTTGCTTTGTTAAACATCCAGATTAACCCTGCTGTGACCTCTGTCAAGAATGGTTATCTGCATCTAAATATGCATAAGCTCCAGCAGAGTGAAACGGAGATACTCGTGCCAGTGCTGCAGCTGTGTTTCTCAGCTTGTGCCTTGTATATTTCATTTAATACACAAAATCAGTGGCAAGATGAAAGGAGTGTGCTGGTTTTACAGTCGTATTTGTTTTGATGACTGCAACCTTCCAAGACATTAGCAGTCAGTCATGCAAATCTTAATTTGAACTTCAGCCTGGCCATGCCTAACACGCTGTAGTGTGCTTCCTCTGGCCTAAACGCAGTACTTACTTTCAGCGACACGGTTGCAACTGTCAAAACAAGGCAGGGTTGAATTTCCTGTATGGGCCCACCGCAAACTTTCAAACTTTCAGTATATTTCCGGTGTTCAAGTGATCACTGCGGTAGTAACTTCATATGGCAGTCAGATATATGAAACATTTCACAAGCTATTAAGGAGTAGGTTGTAATGTGCTAAGTTACAGTTCAAGGCCTGTCAGCGCTGCATTGAAGTGGATGGCTAGAGATATCTGAATCTTTGAGTCAAGTGAAGAAACTATTTTGCATTGTTTGATCCCTATTTGCTAAAGCTTTTAACCCAAAACTGTAAGGAAAACCAACAAGGTAATAAATGTGAATATGTATTTGGCCTGTGTGTTCAGTTTTATTTGGGTATCCTGTTTAAGTTTAAATTTCGTCTTCTGATGTCATGTTAACATACACTGACAAGTCCACTTCTACATTTGTTTCTTCTGTTATGATTAATGACCACAAATGCAAAGGTCACCCACCGGTGATGAGTAACCATGTGATTTACTGAGTGAACATGATGCAGTAACACTGCTGAGTTAGAGAAGCATCATGCTACATCTAAATCGCTTTTGATATAATAATGAATCGGACAATGGAGGTGAAAGAGAAAGTTTGGCAATGCAGGTAAAACCTGCTTTTGAAAGGCGTCGGGAAACCAAGCAAACATGTCGGTCAATCTAAAAGAATCTAGAAAGACATTTGATCAGTTTGTGGCAGCCAGCTTGCAACTCCAGACATACACCACTGTCATAGCATTTCATACGGATGCATGGAGGATGATTTACTACATACTAGTGCTGTCAATCATTTAAAACAATTAATCAGAGTAATCACAGTAACAAGCTGCATAAGTACAGATGACATCAGTTAGATGCGCCATTACGCCAATGTGGTTATGATAACTTACTGTTGTTCAGTGGTCTTGATTAAATACAACAAATACAGGTAGGGCCACCTGCCTCGCTCTCATAGCTTTTTCAGTGTCATACAAATCATGAAGTGTTCCCCTTAAAGCTGGCTTGCCCTAACCCTCACATGAGGCGGTCTGGATAATGAACCCTTAAGGCCTATGATCTTCTATGATGGGCCTATAGTCTGTGGCGATCCATTTAGTGATGGCATGGGTTAGCTTCTTCACTGTCACTCCGCTGACAGTTTTTTTAGGGCGCCAGTGTTGTTTTGCAAATATGAGTTGACCTCCTCTCAGCGTAAACACTGTTGACACATCTCTAAATTATTTAGCCTGGTACCCATCCATGCTGGGATTATGTAGGAAGTCGGCATGATTTGGTGACATTATTAATTTACGTCAATATCATGTAAGGCGCCAAGACTTCATTAAGCTACATACATGTTTAATTCATTTGACCTTAATTATGTCATTGGAATACATAAAAAGATTTTATTGGCTCGACAATATGCCTGACCTTTAAAGCTGTATTCACAACTCGGGTTACAAACTTCTTATGTTCTCTTTTTCAAGATCCAGCAAATGAAATGGCAGTGAGGCAGAGGATTTTCAACTCAACTGCTCCATTTTCTGGGTCACCCCAAGCCGAGCTGAAGGGGTCCTACCCAGAATGCTCAGCCACGGAGCAGGAGATGGAGGAGGAGGAGGAGGAAGAGCCGGGGAAGGACATCAAATCCGGCTACATAGCATGTTTAAACCCTTTCCTAAATAAACTCTTGACACAAGGGACTGCAGAGCAAGTTGGAGAAATGCCATTGAAGATCTCCCCTGTCATTGCTCAGGCTGAATGTAATTAATGTCTTTTGAATTAAAAAAAAATATATATATAAACAATTCAATTAAATTTGCCAGAGAACATGTTAACGCTGTGCTCTCCTCAGGTGAAACCCAGGACTCTCAAATGTTTAGTCCATCCGGCTCTGGATGCTCCTATGTTCCGTCCCCCAACTGTTTCACCATCAGGTGTGACATTACTTTGACAGCATTGCTTCTGCCTTTCAACCTCTACACTTCTCCAACTAGGTTACACTGAAAATGTGATGCAGCATATAGAATTAACATGGTTGTCGTACTTTTTTTTGCTTCAGTCTGTCCTCAGAGCACAACAACGTAGCGTGTCCTACCACGGCCTCTATTCACGTGTCAAGCAACTCATCTACACATTCCACCCCGCAAAAGAAGACTCGGAAGAGACAGAAGCGAAAAGGGAAGAAAAAACTGGACAAGAAGAAGGAGAAGCACAGACATCGGGTACCTTCTGGAGTCCCTGAGCAGGAAAGTGGAGGTTCCCTGATCCAGATCTTGGTAAGACCTTTGATTGTTCTGTACAACCAACTGAGTCGTGTGTATGAAATTATTCACGGAAAAGAAAAGCCGACACTTAGAGGTTATTTAGTGAATACTCCATGCTTTAGCTTTTTCCTTGTGAATCAGCGATATTTTGCCACATTCTTTCGCAGTCAGAGGCTTGACCCCTAGACATTCCCACGCAAACATTAGCCTTCCTGTGTTGTGGAACTGAGACACTGAATTCAAACAAAAGAGCCTCTCATATCCCAGAGCAGTCATCCCATCAGTAAACTCACCTGAGATTGTAAACAACATTTAGTCTGAGCTAATATGGTTTTTGCTTATTTCATGTAGGAAGAATCATCTCTTGGAGGGAGCAGCAATTGCAGCACTTCTTGCTGTAGCAGCATTGAAAGCTCAGAAGAGCAGGACAGAGGGCCTCCTCTCTATAGCCGAAAGGTCTACAACGCAGGATCCAGCTGCTCTCCTCTCAACTGGAAAGATCAGGCCTTTGACATCCTCTCCAGTGTCCATTCTTATGGGCAGGACAGCGACTCCCTCAGCAGTGTGGGAGACTGTTCGCTGGCTTTGGCTGGCCTCAGGGGCAGCGTCAGCCAGGGAGACCCGTGCTATGCAGGGCCGTTTTTCAAAGATGTTGAAAAGGATAGGAGGGAAGAGGAAGATGAGCTCTCGTTAGCTGGTTCTGTCTGCAACGAGGGAATAATCTTTTACAATGAAGTAAGTTCTAATTTCTTGTAGATGTGTCTTAAGCCTCTTTCACACACGCACTGCACTCCCGAACTAGATTGTACTAAATTCTGTTTATGAGATCACAAATGTCTGAAAACGAAGGCAGATTTACACGAAGATGCCAATGAAAATACATAATGAGAGAGACTGCATGATTTTTGAACTTCCATCAGTAAGCGCAGACACCAAAATTGGGTCACACGTATTCAAGGAACAGCCAGAGAGCCAGTTGTTGATGAATGAATTACAAACTGGCTACATGATGGCAGTGTAAATTTTGAGTCATATGCAGCCTCCTGCAATCACTACCCAGGCATCCCTCCACACCTGAAGCGACTGAGTATTTACCATAGCTGAGAAAGCATCTGGCACAGACATTCTCCTCTTGCATGCTGCACACGAGACCCGATTCTCCAGACATACTCTGAAACATCTAGAATAGCGCTCATTAGGTTTGTGTTACTAAAGTGAGTTGTTGCTCTCCTTTTCTTTAGAAAATTCAGCCTGTGGATTCGGAATACAAAGAAGGGAGGGAATATGTCCTTCCCAAGTTTATTAAGGAAGGCTCGTACGGTGAAGTGCACAGTGCTCGAGATGTCAACACAGGCTTCAAATTTGCTGTGAAAAAGGTAACCGAGGGCATATCCTCCTGTTTCTGTGCTTAGTTTCAGGTGCGCTCTTCGTGACAGCTGACTTTTTTCTTGCCTTTCCTCACAGATTGCCCTGAAGAGGTTCAACAGCGAGGAGGTGGGTACGTGGAGTATCCTCAGATCTCCTTGCGTGTTGGAACTCTTTGGAGTGGTTAGAGAGGGCCATAATATTATCCTTTTGATGGACCACAAATCTGGTAAATAATCCTTGCGTACACCTCTTACACCAAGTGCACTCTGTCATTGTCCATCTCGGCTGTTGGGATAGAGGTTGGGGAAACCGGGTCGCTGAGATACAAATGATGCACTGCATGGCAAGTTTACTTTTGAAAAATGCCTTAAATTTATACATTGTCGCTGAATCGCTGTTTAAATACATCAAGACTATTCAATTTATTTTCAAAACTCGCTCATCCTGTCACCTGAAACTTAAATACATTATATCCAATATCATGTCACATCTGTGCGATCAATCACACCATGAATGATGAATTGATAATTATTCCATTAGCAAACTTGCATAAATCTGCATACTGACTATGTTTGTTCTCTGTTGAATAGTGTTTCTGTGCCCATAGTTACCTGAATGTCAACCACACGCTGTGCACAATGTAAACAAAGATGCATGTCCGGTAACATGGCAATTGCGGCCCCAGAATGCAATGCGCTGTGACGTCATTGCCTGTTCCCTGTTGATAGCCGGGATTTGAGAATTCAAGTGCAAACGCATGCGATAGGTTCAGCATCAGGGCAAGGTAGTTCAAGTGAGAAATATGGGTGTGCTGAGTGTAAAGATGTGGAATTAGGAGGTTCTGTAATGCTAGGTATGACTGTCGTAACGCTTGATATGACTGATGTAATGCTAGATATTACTGTTGAGCTGCTTTGAGCTTCTTGTGATTTTGATTCCTGTACATATGACATCAATTGCACGACTGTCTTTCATGGCAGAGGGATGCTCCTGTGAGGCTCTTCCTGTGGCTCCTCCCCTTTTTTCAAGTTAAAATGCTTTTTATAGGAGTTTTCCCCCACTCAAATCGAGGGTATCTGGACACAGGGTGTTGTTCACTGCACATATTTTAATGCCTACTGAGGCAATGTGATTTGTGATTCTGGGCCATACACATAAATTTCTGACTTGACCGACTTGACCTGACTTCAGACTTTTTATTTGCGGTCAATGTTAGGATTTTTTACAGGCCAAAATAGCAGAGGGAATAGCCGAATCGAATGATGTGTTGGGGTAAATACAAAACAAGACATTGTCTTTGTCCTGATCTGACCTTATTTATTAATCTAGGCTCCCTGGGTCAGCTGATAGCAGAGCGGGGCCGGCTGCCGGAGGACCTAAGTCTCCACTACCTGTTGCAGGTCACGACAGCGCTGGAGTACTTGGTGAAGAAAAAAGTGGTGCACCTTGATATTAAAGGTATGTGTTATGCCAAGAGCTATTTTGTCAGTTGATTTTTTTTCCTCAAATATACAGACTCAATTCAGTCACAAGGAAAGACTAATGTTGAAGTCCTATATGTTGTTATAGAACTTCAGAACAAGAAGAGTCCATCTGTATTGAAAGTTGTTTTTAAAATCTTTACACTGTGCCTCACAGTGATGTGATAACCGGAGTCTGGAATGTCTGTCACAACCGAAATCTCCCAAACAGATTTCTAATGATGTATGCCAAAAATGCATCTGATATCAGCAACAGCCCATAAACACTTTAAAGATAAATTTCAACAGAAGTAATCGCACAGATCAAAGTGGCGGAATAGTAATCAGAGCAAAACAGAATTTGTCAGCCTGGCTTTCAGCTTTTAACACCAAGTGGAAAAGAAAAAGAGAACGGGACCGGGAGAAAAGGATTTCTAATAATCAGAGGTCATTGTGCAGCTGTTGTGTGGAACACAAGTGTCATAGATTCAGTCTTTAGATTTTGATCTCCAGCACCTGTGTTGTGAAACCAGACTACCACAGAGAAGACAGCAGGCTGGGAATTTCCCACAGTGTGACTCACCACTGCTCAAGCAACGGCGCATGTGCGCAGAGTCAGGACAGCACGAAAGCAAAGGAGACCGAAACAGAGTGGAGGGGTGCGGGTGGCAAGGAGGGGGGTGGGGAGGGCAGGAAGTTGTTAGTCAGAGAACATGGGGAGAATACATGCAAAGAATGCGAGGAGTTAGGAGATGAAAAAAAGTGAAAAAAGGTGTTCAAAAGATAGAGAGAAAACAAAAAGGAGAGCGCAGAGAAGTGGAGTGGGAGGAAGAGCGAGAAACAGACCAGAACAGGGAGGACTTAAAAAAAAAAAAAAAGAGTATGATTGTGGCTCAGGCGCCACCTGGTGTTCGCTATGCCCCAGCAAACAAGAAACAAAAAAAAAAAAATGACAGCAAAGCCAAAAATCTTCATCTGCCGTCCCCAGTACCCACATTCATTCCACATTAAAGCTTTTTTCTACAGCGGCCGCTCCTTCATGACTCCGTGCTGCACTTTGATTTTGCTGCTTTGTCTCTGGACTATTCTATGTCTGCGCAGCTGCTCTGTTTCTAATTATGTCGTCTCCAAACTATGCCGCACAAGTTCCACTGAGAGCACCAAACAGTGTCGGGATTACAGCAGCGGGTTGTTGACTCTGCCTGTGTCCCTCAGCTGACAACGTGTTGCTGTCGGAGGATGGCAGAGACACCTTCCTGTGTGACTTTGGACACGCAGAGAGACTCGACAATCAGGGACAGAGCCTGAGTGGATCCAAAGGTAAAAAAACAAAAAAAAAACAACTTAAACCATTTAGTGACGCTGTGGCGTTTACCTGCCTTCATGTCCGACTTAACGGTCTTCCGGATTTTATCCAATGCAGATCTGAAGGGAACAGAGACACACATGGCCCCTGAGATTGTAAAAGGAGAACCCCGTGGTGCCAAAGCAGATGTGTGGAGCAGCTGCTGTATGTTACTGCACATGCTCAATGGGTGCCAACCTTGGACACGATACTACACCTGTAGGCTTTTCCTGAAGGTACCCTACGCTGCATCCCCCTGTTTCATCACAGAAATTAAGTCCACTCTTCAGACACACTGACCTTAGCCCAATTTGTGATGTCACAGATTGCTAACGAGCCTCCACCTCTGAGAGAGATCCCGCCTGACTGTAGCCTCCTAACCAGTGAAGTTATCAAGGCGGGGCTCCAGAAGGATCCAAACAAGAGGGCGTCAGCATTTCACATCAAAGAAAAAATCGCCAGGGCTCTGAAAGAAGGTAACAGAAACAGCTTTCAGTTATTTCCCCCTATAGAAGCGCTTCCACCAGTGCAAGCAATACATTAACATGCACAGTCGGCGAAGGGGCTACAGCATCACATGTGTGTGTGTGTGTGTGTGTGTGTGATCGCAGTTCACGGAGTCAGCAGCCCAGTGAAGGGACCGTACACAAAGCCACTGTATATCTCCAACAAACCTCCCGACTCCCTGAACCTCATCAGCAGCAGCGCCGATTGTCCACAGTCTGTTGAGAGAGTGTCCACAGCGGGGAGGAGTGTGAGGAGACCGGATGAAGATGAAAAGGAGGAGGGGCCTGATCCTGACGAGTCAAGGCGAGAGAGATCTTCCCGTCTCCATAAGCTTATCTCTGAGCCAAACCACAGCACCACGGTGCCCGAACTGGAGCTACGTAAACTGGAGCGAGGTGAGTTTTCCTTCAGTGCTCGTGCTGGCTTTCCTCAGTCTGATGCACTGTGTGTTGAATCCTCCTCGTTATTACGATCGTTTCTCCCGTTTGTGTCCAGATTTCTACCTGAGCAGTCTGTCCCAGCTCCACTCCGCCGAGATGCAGGAGCAGCTCTTGTCTTGTCTCAGCAGTGATACTTACTCCAATCGGGAACCATGGGACAAAAAGGTAGTGCAAAGTTTATATGCACCTATGATATGTAGAAAAAGCAAACTGAAGTGAACTTTTTTTTCTAGTTCTAAATTAGTTGACACCAATCCTGAAAAACTGATATAAGCATTTTTAATACCCTTTAAATGAAAGACAGGTTACGTCTTTTTCATTGTCAATTCTCAAGAGTTGGTTTGACCTTTTTTTTTTTTCCGAGATGGGGTCCACGCACACAAAGAGTTTCTTAGGTATTCGTCGATTCATTATTATAACAAACCTACAATTTTGTGTTCCACTTCTTTTAACCAGGACTCTGGCCGGTGGTCCCTGAGTCCAGGAGATGACTTCAGCTCTGGTGTCTGCTCCTATAACAGTCAGCCGGACGGGCAGGATTTCAGCGTGGATTTGCTTGGTCACGCGCAGCAACCACGACCCTGCTGCTTCGAAGGTGAAATGACAACAGCATTCACGTCTCTTTTCCTTTCAAACTGTCCAGTGAAACATAAGAGTTTAACGTGCGCCACACTTCCTCTCGGCTCAGGGGTGGACGTCTGCATCCGGGACTTCAACCGGAGGAGCATTCGAATCAGAGAGACGCGCCGAGTGAAGGTGGGCCACATCGCCACCGGGATCAGCGATCAGGTGAGACCCCGCAGTCACGGCGCAGCTCATCACCGCGGCCAGACGCAGTCTTTGAGAGGAACAAGAATCTGCTTGTTCAGTGCTAATATGTGTCTCCTCTTCTTTCTACTTCTTTTTTTCTAGATCTCTGAGAGGGTTTTTACTTTGGAGATGCAGCAGGGACAGCAGATTGCCCACGATGAGGAGGTGCAGGAGTCTGGGCTGAAGCTCTGCTGCGTTCCTGCTCCGGACTTCAGCCCCGCCTGGAAATGGAGGATCAGAGACGGGGTGCTGGAGACAAGATAGAGCCTGCAGTTCCCCTTCTTCCAACAGCTGTAGTGTCATATTAACTGTCACCAACATTACACCGACTGTTGAGGCCTGTCATGTGCTTGTTACTTGTGTGACTACCAGGCTTTCACGAGGGGTGAAAACATCTGTTACAGCCTTTTTTTTTATTTTTTTATAAAGAATACCTGTCTTAAGTTTTACATGTGATATTGAGGGATAATCTATGTTCATGACTCAGTCAAAGCACTTTGACCACTGTGATGTTTTAAGTGTTGCACCTTGTTCTTGTAGCATGTTTTGATTGAGCCATTAAACGGTGTTTTGAACCATGCAAAGTATCTAGTACATTGATCTCACTTCCTCACTTCATTAGCGGCCCAGTCAATATTAATATTGTCTTATTGATGAGTTAGTTCATTTCCTACACTGTGGCATTTCTGTGTAAACTAAATTCACTATATAACAATGACTTATTGTTATTGGGACTGAAATTTTTGATGCTGTTGAACTGTAATAGGTTAGAAAAAAATAAATCATTTTATAAAAGAACTGTAATGGATTATACTCAGAGGTGTCCCTAATATTTTGGCACGCTAATGAAAATGAATGGGACAACCAAAATATTAGGGACACCTCTGTATAGCTCAGTATGAATCAGAAATACTTTGTTAATCCTGGAGGATATTATGTGGTCACAGTTTCTCCATGACAGTATAGATAGATACAGGAAGGAAGTACAGATATGTCATAAAGAATATAACAAATATTTTAAAATAGAAATTGACCCAATATAAACAGTATGAACAATATCAAAACAAAATATATAACCATATCAATAGAAACTATTAAGTGACTATTAAGTGGAAATGAAATGTTAAGTGCTTCGTGGAACACAGAGGTATGTAACAGGCACAAACCTTATCTATATGATAAATATAGACATGAGTACAGTTTACAGAATGTGGAAACACTGTTCTGTGCCAATTATTTTGGTGTGTATTTACTGCAGTTATATAGAAGAATTACACAGTCTGATGGCAAAAGTGATTTCCTGTGTTGTTCAGTGGTGCATTTGGGTGGAATCAGCCTCTCGCTGAACGAGCTCCTGTGACTGGCCAGCGCGTCGTGGAGCGGGTAAAAGGAGCCGTCCAGTGCTGCTCTTATCTTCGTCAGCATTCTCCTCTCCGACGCCACAACATTGCTGGCCTTATGAATCAGTTTGTAGAGTCTGTTGGCATCCGCGAGCCTCAGCCTGCTGCCCCGGCATCCCCCAGCGTAAAGGAATGTCACTGGCCACGAGTCACTCAAAGAAAATCCTCAGCGTTGTCCCACAGATGTTAAACAACCTCAGCCGCCTGAGAAAACAGAGGCGGCTCTGGGCCTTCTTATACAGAGCAGTTGTGGGGGGTTTTTTGTCCAGTCCAAGTTGTTGTCGATATATATGGCGAGGTATTGTATTTATAATCCTCCGCTATGTCCACATCAACCCCCTGGATGGACACGGGGGTCACTGCTGACTTGGACCTCCGCAAGTCCACAATCAGTTCCCTGGTCTTCACCGCGTTGAGCTGCAGATGGCTCTGCTCTGCTCCGCGCCACGTGGAAAAGTAGTCCACAGTCTCACCGCCTCCAGCTCCTCTACCGTTGGCTGCCCTGAACCCAGTGATGCTCTTCATGCCACTCCAGACCTCTCTTATGTTGTTCTGCTGGAGTTTTCACTCCTCCTGTAATTGTCTCTTGCCTCCCTGATCTTGACCCACATTACCCACACAACGCTGTTGCATCATAGTCTATGGTGAACATGCAGTGGTCATGATGTTATGCTTGGTTGCCTCAGTGAAGGCCTGGCCACTGACACCAGCATAGAGGGCTTCTTATAATCTCAAAAAAACTGTGTACGTTTTAACACTCCAAAATATCAGTGCTGCACACAAATTATAATCTGTCAGCCAGACGGATTTTCAAGTGTTTTGGAAGTAGATTAAATCTACTTCGTGACCCCAATACTGTAACACACATAAATTCTGAAACCTGCATCCTCTTGGTATTGGGCTGTTTACTGACAAACGGGCAGTACTGATGAAGTTCAAAATGAATCTCAATCACAAAGTAATAAAATCACATTCATGTCAAAAGTAAGAGTTTAAGATTTATTTTCCATATTACAACATACAGGGTCACTGCAAAAGGATTTTCAGGGAGACTTGAAACAAATTGCAGACTTGCAAATGTGATAGAAAAAGGTGAAAACTCGAGAATATCAAAGTGATCTCATAGTTAAAAAAAACACCAAGGCACTGACAAACGAGAAAAATGTATTAAAAGCCTTTTGCTGTTTAGATAAGATTGTAGTTGGAATAACTCATGTAAAAATACAGTACTTTGAAAGTGAGGTAAGCATTTGTGAGCAATCCGGTGCTTTCTGTATCTGCAACGCAACTTCAGCTCACAACATGTGGCTCTAATCACACCATAGACAATAATAGTAATAATAATTGGCAGGGTTCCTCTTAGCAGGAGCCACATTAAGGTCACAATGCTGGTCCATAATCCAAATGGCCATGTGATTAAATGTTGCACAAGGTACAAATTTGGACTTAAGTCATATGGCTTTTGAACCATATGATGATTTGTTCACTTATTGCTTTGGACACAAGTTCCTGTTGTGGAACCTTAAATTATTTTACATGTTTATATGTGTGTTCACTGGAAGAAAGGGGAGAGGCTAGAGCCCAAATATTATTATGCCCATGCATATCATCGTCCTGACAAAACCTTCTTCTTTCATTTTAACTTGATAGGATCAGAACACAGTTTTACATGCTGATTGCCAGCAGATTGTTACAGATTTACACCAGTAAACACTCACAAATACATATATGAAAATGAACTCTAAAGCATACGGACACCGAGATGAAATGGTTGAAAAAGTTCAGCGGAACAAACAAAAAAGTACAATGAAAATAATGAAGGAAAAAAAAACAAACAACTCTGCTTCACTGAATAATTCAGTCCACATATCTTCCTGTAATCATGGCAGAAAACTGACTGCAGTGACGTTTTTTTTTTTCTGTTTCAGGTAAAAAATAAATTACTTAAAATGCATTTTCCTGTTCAAGTCTGGCAATCTCCTCAACCCACCATACCGTGCACGTAATCATGCACTGCTCACTTCCTCAGTGGCCTGGGGAACATGGGTGCGACAGTGTGTTCAATCCAACTCCCGATCCTTAGAAAACGAATGGGAGGCAAGAAGGGAACAGAGTCCATCGTCACGTTCCAAATACAAGCTCCTCCTGTCCGGCTTGTGTCCCTCCGGCCCTTCTGTTGTCCTTCAGATGTTCTCGCGTGTTCTTCTGCCTGCCCACATTTCCCTTCATTACAGTCCCACCCCCTCATCTTTCACTTGTCTGCTCGTCATATACCCCTCACATCTTGCGAATAACGAGAACAGTGGTCAGAACACCCGCCAAGAAAACCCCCACCGTTTGCCATGTGGGGGTGCCGAAGTGGGAGCGAATACCCTCCTAAAAATCATAAAAAGGATACAAATATTACCATGCCTGGAATAAACGGTTCATGAAAATCAACTGAGAACTTGTTTGAACTGCAACTGTTATTTCACTCCTTACCCAGCCGCCTTGCTCCCTGATCCAGTTGATCACATTTTCCCGAAGGTAGTCAATGGTCCAGCTGATGATTGTTCGGATGATGTCAGGAACATGGGTCAAAAGAGCCTGACGGGGTACAGGGGAGAGAAGCTTGGGGATTAGTTTTTCTTCCTCAACAATTATTCCACGGCACAGCATTTATCTCACGTTGCTTTTCTTTTGTTGGGGGAAAAAGCACAAGAGAGCTGCTTCACTCACTTTGATGACGAGGCGACAGGCAAAGTAGAACAGAGCGACCACCCGGCCCCAGTTGAATTTTCCATCTGAGAAGATCTCAACGGCCACTCTTATAAACATCTCTTTCGTGGGACTTAGTGAAGAGTCGTCTATCATTCTGGGGGAAAGCAACATTAAGCAATCATGGACTGATACCACTGTCAATGTCAAAGTCTACAATTAGACCTCGAACAAACAAACAACCCACCTTTGGAGCTCTGCGTTGCCGTCCAGCTCATCTCCAATCTGCTGCAGACACAGGGCAAGCTTCTTATGGTTTGGATCACACAGCTCTCCTCCGCCCAGCTGAGCCCTGGTGACCACAGCCTTGTTGTCTCCATGCCTCCGAACACGCTCGTAAATGAAACTACACGGGTGGACACAGGAAGTCAGTCAAAACTACGATTGGATCAATTTAACAATAAGGGGGGAAGGTGTGCAGCCTTAGGAACTTACTCCTTTAACAAGACGGTTCCAACTTCCAGTATCTGATCTTTACTGATTCCTGTGAGACAAAGGTCGGTGTTAAACAATCCAATGCTAATATAACTCTTATTCAGCCACTGGATAACTCATACAAACAAACAAACAAATAAATAAATATTCCCCAATATACCTGCATATTTACTGTCACTTCAATCAGAATAACGTCGACTATAATGATGATTTAACACACATTAGCAACTCTTAATAGAATATAAATGAAACCAAATTGTCTGTCGTTCATTTGCGTTTTACTTTTCGCATCAGTGCTTTTATGTATAGAAATTAGAAAGGCAGACTTTTGCGGAAAAATCGATAGCACACATCAACTTCGGTATTTTATTTGTTAGCGGACAATCATTCGTCTAAGTTAATTAGCCAAAGTTAGACAATGTTGTTGACTCGTGATACTGAACATCTACTTTGACGTGTTAAACGCGGAAGGACGCATCGTTGGTTTTCTGGTGTTTGTGTGTATGTGTGTGTGTGCGTGTGTGTGTGTGTTTCGGTTTTGTTCACGCGCGATCGCAAATTTCCAGTCGTCTAACTGTCTACACAGTGACCCAAGCTATCCAGAGAACGCAGAGCAAGTGCTTGCTACCGTCAGGCTAACGTTTAGCTATTTCTGCTGGGCTCGTGTCAGCGAAACCTCAATGTCGATAGACAAACAAACGACAACCACAAAACGAGAATTAGCGGTGACGGAGCCGGGCCGACTATGTCGGCCACGCCGTTGGCAAGAATGTCAACAGTAATTAAATTTTATAATATAGCTGTTGCTAGCTAGTACCTTGATCCCCTCCTCCCGGGTGTGATGCCATCTTGTTCTGTTTAGATTGCTGGTACTTCCGTGCGGTCATGTGACACCATTTTTTATTTGTGTGCGGCGACTACAACCGGGAGTCGAGATGGCAGATTTACAAATCCACTACCGCAGTTGGGGCCGATTTTGAATGTGGGGACCATTACGTCATCATTGTTGGCCATGTTATATAGATCTATTCCGCGTCACACCGGTTACGGCCGACGCCTTGGCGAGAGCTTGGACTGGAAATAAAGAGGATTTGGAATGTGTGTTTGTCCTGTCTACAGTGCGCGCGCGGGTGTTCCCGTATACACGCGCGCGCGTATGTACGTCTGTTTATAAAAGTTTGTAAACCTTAAAAACATGTAGACGGACTTTCCGAGCCGCGCCTTTTCGCAACGTCATTTCCCGTCGCTCGGTGTCTTCTGTCCGTCGCGCGCATGCTCAGGTCTCTTTACGACTCGGCTGGCAAAGATGGCGGATGCTCAAGTACGTTCAGGAAAACGGCGTGGTGAATTTTAATCGATATATTTACACTGTTTTAAACACAAAATCCATGTTTTTATTGACTACAGGGCTTTACGTTGATCATAAACACCCCTTAGAGAAATCACAGCCCACACACGGGCCTTAATCGCCGAAATTTATGGTCATCCTCTGCTTCCTCGTGTAGCGTTGAACTAGCCGCCGGAATGCTAACCGTGTTAGCTTAGCAACATGCCCGTTAACGTTCCCCGTTGTCTTGCCCAGTTACGCCACTGGCAGTGGCCGCGACTTGCATTAAACATTTTGTATGTGAACTGGCGTTATGGAAGTTGTTTCAAGAGTTGTCTCGTGCGGGCAGAAAAAACCTGTACTCATCTAGGTGGCAAGGCCGGATGGCGACTTGTGCAGGAGTCGTCGCCGAGTAGAACGGGGAAGGTCTCATCGCGGTTAGTATGCTGCTCTCCAATAATTTGTCCGTCTCCTTGTTTCGCCACAGACCGAGAGGGCTTATCAGAAGCAACCCACCATCTTCCAGAACAAGAAGCGTGTTCTGGTCGCTGATGGTGGCAAGGAGGTCAAGGAAAAGCTCCCCCGCTACCACAAAAACGTTGGGCTGGGCTTCAAAACCCCAAGAGAGGTAACTTGATTTGTCCAGAAATTGCTCAAATCGACGACAGATTGTTTTTTTCATTATTTATTAGCTGCAAATGATGTCTTTTCTCACGATGGTCTTCCAAGCCTACAAGGTTCTGACGATAGTGCCAATTTGGCAAAGCTGATGCAGTCACCGAATGGGAATTATGACCTTAATTCATTTGTGGGGAGAATGTGGAGTAACGATATGAATAAAACTGTTTTCCCTCAGGCTATTGATGGCACTTACATTGACAAGAAATGCCCCTTCACTGGCAATGTCTCCATCCGTGGCCGTATCCTCTCTGGTGAGTATAAAACTCTCTAGAACACTCGAATACCAGTTTGTTGGTTGTGGCTCTGGGTGCTACAGCGACGTTTTGTGTTGCCCTGGGACTTGCCACACATGAAGAATTCAAGAATAACTTACTACCATGATCCTAAGTTTTAAATGTACTCAATGAGTACAATTTGTTCAGGGGTGCATAAGTACAAATTACTGTACAAGATGGTCACAGGATTATTCCTGATTATACCATAATGTAATACTGTAATGTAACTAAGACGACTAAACCACAATTGTGTTTGGAAAAGTTACACACTTTGTAAGAACATTTAATTGGTGTAGTTTTCTTCTACTTGGAGTGTAAATGCCTTGTTTGGCTTTGTTGTGCACAGACTTCATATGTCTTGTCAGCAAACCAACAAAGATACTGTAGTTACCTTCACCAACCTACAATCTGGGTGCAAATACAAAAACAACAAAACCTATTAATATCACAAAGGTACACATGCAGGGGAGGAAACCCAAACCAGAACTAGTGTCTTGGCATGGTAACTCGCAAGCGCAAATTAGTCCTGTCACTGTCCCATAAATGATGTTTTTCTCACGATGGTCTTCCAAACCCACTGGGTTCTGACGACAATGCCTAACGGCTACACTGATGCGGTGCAGTGACAGTCCCGTTTAAAAAGGTTTTCAAAGTGCTGTTTGTGTGTTGACCTGTGTGGATTCAGTGAGGAAAAACCAAGAAATCTAACCCCATTTTGTGTGTGTGTGTGTGTGTGGTCTAAAGGTGTGGTGACCAAAATGAAGATGCAGAGGACCATCGTTATCAGACGTGACTACCTGCATTACATCCGCAAGTACAACCGCTTTGAGAAGAGGCACAAGAACCTCTCTGTCCATCTCTCACCTTGCTTCAGGTATTCTAACATGTTAATTTGGGGTTTTTATAGTCATGGCAAACATTATTATATGGCAATTGTTTTGGTTCCCAGACCTGAATACTATTGCAATAGATTTTTACATTCATGTGTTTTAAGGCTTTATTTCACATTTATTTAATGTTGGATAACCTACATATGCTCTGTGAAATTCAGTCGTCCCTAATGTGACAGACGGGTTCAGTAAAGGAACTCCAATTTAGTCGTTTGTCATCACTTTTGTGAACATTAACTTGCTGCAAAGGATGTTTTTCTCACGATGGTCTTCCAAGCTCAAAGCTTTGACGACACTGCCTCATGGCAACGCTGATGCAGCCGTGCTTCATTCAAAACGCCGTGGATTAATCTTGCACAGGTCGATGTCTGTTCTGGTCTGATTTGTGTCCGCCTTTTTTTTCTGCAGAGACGTGACAGTCGGAGACATCGTGACTGTCGGAGAGTGCCGACCACTCAGCAAGACGGTGAGGTTCAATGTCCTCAAAGTGACAAAGGCTGCTGGAGCCAAGAAGCAGTTCCAGAAGTTTTAGGTGTGCGAGTTGACTGAACAGGAAAGCTGTCTCTGTCAAATAAAGAAAACCTTGTTTAAAATCGTCTTCTCTGTTGTCTTTTGAGTCCCATTCAAGTTATTTGTTACAGTATAAAGTTGATGCCACCTTTCCGTTTTTAATCGTGGTTATGTCAGTGATTTGTCTGAAAAATGTTGACCACTCGGTTCGTGTGTGAAGGTGAAATTGGTTAACAGAAATTGAGACTGTTAAGACTTTTGAACATCACTTATTTCAGACTTCCTGACCATGTGAAGTACTTGAATCTGCCAGATCAGATCAATCGAAACATCCTGCACAATGTGAATGACTGTTTGGCACCGAAGCTTTAACCTCTGAATTTATTTTCAATATGTAGATTTCACATTTTTCACTCAGCCCTAGAAGATGCCATATCAGACATTAATTTACCAATTTGTCTCTATAGTTTTTCCAAACGAGGCAAAATCGAAGACACTCTTCCACTCAGCTGAAAATACCTACACAAAGTTGTATTTACAAGAATTTTAACATTTTGGGTGTGTTGTAGCACCACAGTTAAACTTGATTTGAATCTTGCATGCAGCAATGAAATTTATTAGACCACCCAATGTAAGGTTCTCTATACAAGCAATTAATGTTTTATTTTCAGAGAGCTCAAGGTTTTATTTTGAACAAGAGCGAGGAATTTCAAACCAAATTCACCTGTTTATCCATAAATTTGAGCCGGCTCACTGTTTCTCTGAGGCTTTTCTGTTCAGGAATACAAGTAAATAATTTGACATCGTAGGAAATGTGCTTCACTATTTTTTTTGTCTTTTTGTAAAACTCAATTAGAAAATTCATGGATATATTTTAGCATTAAGTCATTTTGGAAAAAGCTTCTACATACAATGATTTTGGTAATTACCAGTGCTGGTGATTTAGGGCTGCTGTGGCGTAAACCTGACATTGGGAGATGGTCTAATTTGTGATGCAGTGTACATCAGTAGTGTATTTGTTTCCTCAGCATGTCTACATTGAATCAGAAACCAGTTTCCCCATAACAAATTTAGGTAGATGTTATCAGTGTTCCCACTGGCAAATGGTCTAGATCTAATGGTGGTCTTAGCTGTTCATGTGAATGAACGCAGCAGCGCCCTCTTGTGCCTAATATGTTCAAAGCATTTTTTTGCCACTGAACAAATAAAGTCAGCAGAGGGCGGCAGACTCCTGTTTTTTAATGTTGGGCAGTCGACTTGAATCCAGCATTTTCATCGCGAATGAACCGAAGGAGCTCCTCTATATGACTTTAAATGATATCACGAAGGGACTCTTTCAAGCATGCATTGATACAAAAAATGGTTACAAAGATGTTTCGGATATTTACAATCCTTTAAAAATGCTTGTTTGCATTGACGGGCTACGACACAAAAATGAATAAAAACTGACATAACTAAGTATCCAATCAACTAATCGAAGCAATTTTGGTGAGCGAATGTACATCTGTGACAACTTGAATGCATGAACAGTTTTCCGAATTTCTGGTCAGATCCAAGTTGAGTGCGATCCGTTTAGTCTCCGCATAAGCAAACTGAAGATCAAATTTTGGCAAAGTTGGATAAATCATGGATCAGGGGTTTTTTCAGGAAGCGCGTGATGCAGATCGCCGCGCTTCACCCCGTCTCAGCGGCAGCCATTTTTCTAAAGGTCATTTTTGCTTATGTCTGCTTCTTTTGTTTACCGCACCCTCATTGTGGTTAAGTTTATCGCTCGCCGTCACGAGCCAGCACATGATGACCCTCTTCCTTTGTGCGGCGGCGGCGGCGGCGGCTGCTCAACAGCCTCCGTGATCCAGACAGACATGCAAAGGCTCCACAGATGCACAGCTCAGCGTATTCACAGCCTGTCTGCATCAGCTGAGTCATTTGCATTTGTCCTTATTTCTCCTTGAGAAGCCGACGGCCTCTATGTATGGGAATCGGCGAGCGTGAGGCCCCCTCCCAACCCTCGGCCCCCTCCTCTCTCCCAAATCCCACTCTGCCCGGCCTTCTGTCTGCTGAGTGGCATCATGGAAGAGGCGTCACTATTAACATAATGATGCTGTAGATATTATCCCTCAATGCTCCAGTGAAAGTGGACCATATGGTGGTGACGTGGAGCGGGGAGAGTGGTTAATGTGCGCTTAGCAGTCCCATCATTTAATGATAAGCCGGGTGAGCAGCTTTCATCCGAGTCGTCTGCTTTGAAAATTTCCCACAATTGGCTGGTGACACTGGTTTTCTTTTTTTAACTGGAGCTCTCCGCCCCGGCTAAAATATTAACCCAAACAGCAGCGTCTCGGCCTCAGACCGCAAATTGTGCTCTCTTGTGCCGGGGGTTTTCCTGGCGCTCGCTCTCCGTAGGCGCAGGCAGTCCAGCAGGGTGAGAGGCCCTCTGGATGTTCTCTAAATAACAAGCCCTCTCACAAGCAGACACCCCAGGGAGCAAGACAGCCCAGCAGGCCACCCAGCCCACATGAGTACATACTCCCACAGAGTGTTTGCTGGAGGGCAAAGGTCCACACTCAGCTTTTTTTTTTTTTTTTTTACATATTTACTTTGCCTTTTGGGCACATAATTGTCATGCAGAAGTGATGCAAGTGTTGGGTTTTCATTGTTTCCAGAGTAGGCGCAACAATTAGTGTTACCAGGCGATAAAACAAATGTTTGGCTGTTGTAATTGTGGACCGTTGGAGCGGCGCGGCGGCATTGTTACGTTCTATCTTTATCGACCTGTGATTTTCTTCTAAAAGCAACAAGCTATTATAGGTTTGATTGTGTTAAGTGGCATCTGAAACTGGACCTGGGGGGGAGGGGGGGGGGGGTCAGTGAAGGGGG
>CAAKHG010014610.1:28280-39557 GCA_901007715.1 Dactylopterus volitans
CACACATGTCAGCTCAGGCTCAAGAAACACAGATCAGATTTTGGTGGTCAGAGGTCAAAGGGCAAAAGTCACTGTGATCATGACTCTGTCCCTGTTACATGAGTAGGATATCTCAGAAACGCCTGGAGGCAAAGTCTTTAAATTTGGCGCAAATTTCAAATGTTCCTAGATTTGTCCCATTCTTGCAACTATTGAAGGAATGTCTGGAGAGTCTTTATACAAATGTACCACAAATGTCAATTCCAGCTCAAGGATGAATGAATCAGAGTTTGGTGATCAAGGTCAAAGTTCCAGGTCATTGTGACAAATTTTAGATAAAAAGGATGAAATGATGACATTTTTCTACTCTTAATATCTTCAATACAATTCACTCAAAGTCGTCACTATATTAATGACAGACGTAGATGTTAACTGCCACTTGCCTGGCTCAAACAGGGAACTGCGGCATAGAAATTCTATTTCTTTATTTAAAAACAAAACAAAACAGTAACTTCACAATGTAACATTACATGAAACGCCCCATTTTGGTTTGGAAGTGATAAAAAAAGATAACACCATTTTCCAAAACTGCTGCACCTATTAATAGATGCTAAGATATGATTGGCCAGCTACCGTAAAAGAAGGGATTTGCAGGGATTTAATTCCAGTGAAAATAAATAATTCAAGATGTTTTTACTATTCCATAATCAATTCAGAACTTTTGAGCCTCAGTGTCAGTCTCCATCAGTGAAAAATCTGTGTATCTTTCCTGCTTTTGGGTGGTTTTTAATGCTAATTTGATCAGTTTCCCACCAAACCCGACAGTCTCAGCTGTGTGATTATGTTTTAATCATGCAGATGACACCGCTGCGCCGATGATGTCAACAATGACCAAACGTAACATCAGTCCCATCTCAGTCATTTATCAAAGAGCCACATCCCACCCTCCATCAACAACAACTGCATCCTTTTGTTTGCTCTTCGACCATCGTGTGGAAAAAAAATGGCTCGGTTAATGAGACACACATGGAAAAAAATCAAAAGCAGCTCTGCATCCTAGCGAGGTGGCCCCAACATAAACAGAGATCTGTTGAGCAGCAGAATAAACTTCCTCTGCTTGCACTGCTGCACATACTTCCTGAGGGGATTGAGTAATGCATCAGATTGCACCCGGTTCTCCATTAAGACTGGAAGTGTTTCACGTCACTCTGATCTAGACTGACTTTGTGTCCTCGGTTGCTTCGGTTTTCTGTTTTTTTGGGGGGGTTTTTTGTCTCACAGGTCTAATTTTTAAGAAAATAAGCTTTAATGTTTTGGGAGATTTTCGGTTTAAACAACAAATCTTAGCAAATCACACCATAAGATAAATTGTATATTTACTTTCTATATGCACATTTTAATGGGATCCACGCTGCCGCTCAGATTGCCTCCGTTACGTGATATCAGACCAACAATGTTTTCTCAGTCTGTTACTTTATTGTTATGGAAAACTGGATTAGATAGCTGTTTCCACTAATCCAGTGTGTTCTACAGCTTATTTTTGATTTCCTGCTCCATGACTGTAGATTAATATCTCTGGTGGCAGCGGCCCAACTGCAACAAACCCTCGACTACGAGGGTCCCTCGCCATCAGCACCCTGAGAAACACTGCAACCAGAGGACGGCGTAGCACGTAAGGCTTTCGCCTAATTGAAGACATGATTGGGGAACAGTAGATATGTGAGAGTTTTCTCAGCCTGCAGGCGAGGGAGACCCACCCAGGAAGACTGGAGAGGAAGCTGTGCAGCTGGAGGTCAGAGTCGGATGGCTCACATCACACTCACTATCTGTCCTGTTATTCCAATCGCCAACACACAACCAGATCCTGGTCGGGGATGGTGTCCGGGGGAATCGTCTCAGAGAGGCTTTCAGTTCCACTCGTTCGTCCATCAACACAACTGCGTTTAGAACATCAAATCTTAGAAATGCCACCTGAAGAGTGTAAAATGTTGTGCTGATTTTCTATAGTTCTAGTCGGTAAGTGTAACATGACAATGTTCATTGTGATGCGAGTGATTTATTTATCTTTTTTTTTTTTTTTTTTTTTATACCACGTTGTTTCCACTGTCCAAGCTGTTGTGGAATTTGGCGTGTGGGAGCTAAAGCTGGCTGATGACATGTTTTTCTTGACATAAACAAAGAAATAGAAAGGCTATTATTAAATGTATTTGTGGAAAGAGATGATATGTTTAAGCCCTCTTGAGATGGGACGAGAATAAAGTGTATGTATATGTAAGCAGAGGGTCAGACCTCCACCAAGGTCAACGTAAGAGAAATCTGCTTTTCCCACTATTTTAAATGGATCTGCCCCAAAATTGGCTCCTCCGTGTCCCATGTGAAATTAAGTCTAGTAGTGTTTTTTTTTTGTTTTTTTTGCAAACACAAAGATGTTCATTTTGACTATACTGACGCTGATTGAGCTGCAGTCCGCCGTACGCTACCTGCCAAGTGATGCTGGGATGTGTTCCTGAAAGTATTTCGGGGATGTTACAGGAAAAAAAATATCCAGGACAGTATTTACGCCAGGCAGATTTCAAAGGCGAAATCACAATGAGGACCCTTCCTGGAGATGTGACTGGGTCCACGTTGACTCGGACGAGGTCACGGCGAGCCAGGTCAGGCAACTTTGGCCATCACCGGTGGAACGGCGGTGGCGCTGACCTGGGAAATCAGGATCTTTTCCGTCAATACTACAGAGACAAAGAGATGTCAGGGAGGACGATGACCCTTTCCTGGTAACCAGGGGGAGATTCGCTGGGAGGAAAGGACTCTTCCCTCCACCTTTGCTCAGGCAGTGGCGAGGTTTCCATGTTTGTGTTGGCTCATGGAGGTATGAAAGTACCTGTATCCTCTTTGGGAGAAGGCAGAGACACAGAGTCTCGACTCCTGGCTTTTTATGGAAAAGAGGAACTCTAAATCTCCAGCCACCCCCTCATTTTTTCTGTTGGTGATTTGCTTGCACATTGAAATGTTGTTAAAGAGCAATGAATGTTGTCATAATTTTATTTCCTCTAACATTTTCCTCGAATGACATCATCGGAGTCATTATAGATACCAGTTACAGCCTTTACTGCTGTGCGTGCACATCCAAATCTGCCTGTTGCCGTGGCGTCCAGTTGCACTCGCGGAGGCAGAATACTCATGGAATCTGTGGGATAAAAGCTTCAAGTGGAACCACCTAAGATCAGTTAATCTAATATGTTTCAGAATCTACTTCTGAATCCCTTAACTGCTCTACTGATATGATTTGAAACCCTCTGCGTGCAGCCCCCTCGGCCTCTTAAACAATACCGCGACAGAGAGACGACCAGCCTCTTTAGAGTTCTTTTCAAACATTATGGCCTCATACTGGCCTGAAGATGCATATCTAAGCATGATTTGACCTGCGCTTCTCTGAAGTTCAAGACCCGTCCGGCGCCTCAGCCCACCTCCTTTCACTGACCCCTGTCATCTTGACCGCGGGCTGTGACCCTGGTAATGTTATACAAATGTCATGCGTCACAGGCCTGACAGAGGTGAGCGTTTGGCCTGCGAGCATTGTCTGAGGGGTCTTTGTGGACGGACGGAGACCCCGGCAAAAACGAACAATGGGGTTTAACAGACATGGTTGGGGGGAAAGGGAAAAAAAAAAAAGAGAAGAAAAAACTCAGCAATGTTTTCTGTTCACAAACCCGTCATAAAAGTGCTGAATATTTAGAAATCTCTGCTGAGCTGCTTCTCTTGAGAAGAGGAATAGAGTCCTTTGGGATGAGGTGCAGCTTATCATTTGCGAGAATCTACATATAGTTTTTAATGGTCATTACCCTGTAAGGCCAGTTTCTGAAAACTAATGTGTAAAGCCCTGGGTGATATCATTACTCTACATATCAGGATTTCAGCGACATCATATTATATCGAATTTAATAAAACGGCCCTCCTGGCACACTCAGGTGACATTAGAGTTTGGTAAAGGTGACACCGAGAAGAAGTCGCATCGGCCCGCAGGCATCACCTCAGAGGCGACGACTCTCCACGGAAACCATCACCACACATAAAGACTTGTTATCATAGCTGCCGCTTATTGGTTAAGATTTTGCGGTGTGTTTGTCTGGCCTGCAGAAAAGTGCTGCAGAACTGGAGAACAGCGCGACGCCGGCACGAATGTTGAAGTTTTTGTACGTTTCACTGACCAACTTCATGATGATTTTGAATGTAGAACTCAAGTGTTTTGAAATACGTGCATGTGTACTTTGACTTTAGGTAAGTATCTAAGTACTTCACCAACCACTGGCACCATTTATACATAAACAGACTTTAAAGTCCAAATGCATGCATGAAAAGACGATGAACTTAAAAATAGACCATAGATAGCTGGACCATTTCAGTTGGGATTTTGATACTGATTTTTGTTTTGTTTTTTTTAGATAAAGTGAATCCGTCTTTTACGGTGCCCGTTTGCTTGTCTGACTATTTGGATCTTTAAATCTAATTCTCTGTATCTGCTAATTAATTTGACAATACTAAATTCGCTGCTGATTCTGAGGACCGCAAACTACCAGAAGATGAATAAAACTGAGCTTTCTCTGTGGACCTGGAGTCTGAAGTGCAACGTAACGCCCCCGAAAACAGACGGCCTCGCAACGCATCCTGCTGCCATGGAAACCGGAGTTGTGTGTTGTGTTGGCTGTGTCAGAAATCCGCCCTTTTGCCCTGACCCCGTCCCTCAGTGGCGGCACACTTTCCCTGGGGGATTTCACATACAACATCTGTCCTGCCCCCCCCCAGCCCCCTCCTCACCCACCCTCCTGTGACCCACCCACTCCAAAAGCCAGGGAGCTTTGGGACAGGCTTCCCCAAATAAAAGGCCGTCCACACACACCTGCTGAGCGGGTCAGAGGTCGTCATCCAAACACGAAGACACTAGCGCGACCTGACAGGGCTCCAGCTTGCATCCCACTCTCTCAGGCAACAGAGCCGAGTGGAAGATGTTTATTTACCCAAAGAAAATTACAGAAACTCTTGCTTTTACTGTGTAGCGGGGGGAAATTCATCACTCACATCCTGGGTCACCGAGAAAAAGATCAAAACAAAGCCTTTTATTGGAACGTCTCCTGAGACCACGAATGATCTGGCTCTTATAAAACATTACATCAGCTTCTCAAAACAATGTCCCTCTTCGTTTTCCCAGGTTGTAGCGTCTAGCTGCTCGGTCATGTGACCACCGAATGTGGAGACAGCAGGAGGGGGAGTTCCCTGTGGTGTCTATTCTTCTTGCCGAGCTGCCTGCTGCCTCACCAGGCCCTGAAGGAATCATCCGGCCCTCATCAATCTGCCTCCACATTCCACAATAGCTGACAAAGGGACCCCACTCTCTCTGTGGCAGATGGCTTTGCCTCAGGCTGTCCACGCCAAGCCCCAATTGTTTGGGCTCTCGGGTTTGATGCGGAGACCTTTGGTCCTCCTCCCCTCATGTGTCACAGCAGAATACCAGGGTGCAGAAGTTGAATTCAACTTCTCTGGAAGTGGTGACACAAAGAAAGCGGCCAATATTTGATGCTCGTCTTAGTGCAAGCTGCACGGCGTGCCGCTCGCTTTTAAGGGCATCTCGCCCCAAGTTAAGTACATTAGTTGAATAAATTGAAAAAAAATTTGCACAGTGACGAAAAGCTGTGATTCTCCCCAGGTCTGATTCCCAGTGGAAAATAGGAGGTACATGAGGTCCCAGCACCCAAACAGCGCATAGCTCGCGGCGCTATCAAACTTGAAGCCATGTTTTTCTGTTGTTGAGTCAAAATAGTGCTTTTTTTTTTCTTTTACGAAAAAATAAAAATGCATTTAAAATGGAAACAAGACAAACTCCGGTCTTACACCTAGGTGGAGTAACGCAGCGGGTCGCTGTGGGATCAGGTCTGGTTATGAGCCTTGTAACGGTTGTCTGGGCGACAGTCTTTTCTTCGCGGCGCTGTTTCCTATCAGCGGAGCGAAGTGTCGACTTTTTTATGATGTGCTACTCTGCGAGCGTGCTCTCCAAAGGCACCCAGAAGCTTTGACTGACTCCATTCAGCAATTAACATAAAGCTGCCTCTCCATTAACGAGCATGCAGCTACAGCTCTGTCTGCCTTTTTTTTTTTTTTTTTCTTTTTTCCGGCGGGAGCAGGCTACATTTAACACATCTGTTGTCTCCCATGTCTGAGCAACCCACAGACAGGTCTGTTCACAGTGAACCTTTTATACGGCTCTGAAAGGATCTATAGGGGCCCCTGATAGATGGTCTTCATTCCAATGAAAATGGTAAGCCGGATAATGGGAAGAATGGGGAGCCACCACTCCTGCACACCCCTGCTCCAAGGCTCTAAACATCCATTTAAAGGGCTCCTCTTAAACAGGCTGATGCTGAGCCTAATCATGTTGAAAAGACCATGTCTAAGCAAGTTTCATTTCCCGCCTCTGGTGCTTTTTTTTTTTTCTCCCTTCCCCCTTAACATCTCACCCATTTCAGAAAGCAGATTTATCTATCAGCTCTGTGGTGATGTACTTATCTCGTCAATAACGACCGTGTTTTTCCTGATGCCTTTTCAAATACAGTGTGACGACAGTTGAGCAGCACAGAGGTCTCGTCCATGGGAGCGGCGGGTGAGGAGGGTCAGAGGATGTTTACCCCCGTGTTTAGCATCAGTGATCAGGACAGCACGAGGATGGAAAGACAATAGACAAAACAATGTCCTATTTAAAGATGGGCCATGACTATTAATAAACCAGCCAGCAGGTCAAAGGCGAAGGGATGGACCTTTTTGGACAGTTGATGCATTATCAAGACATTCTTGCGCTTGTACGCTTAATGTACTGTAACACAAACACTGCAGATTAAATGAGTTATTCCATGACATCTGCATGGCCGCCTGGTGTGTCAGTTACTAATGACCAGTCTAATGCTATTATCAGGGGAAATCTGGCAATCCAGTGATCTCATCCATTTATCATACTAAGCTCTTATTTTGGCATCTGTTAAGGGGCCCAATAGAAGCCTGTAACATCAGTTAAACGTTGAGACAAATTGTCTAGAAAATAAGAAATAAAAACAGCTTTCTTTTTTTTCCTAAGTGGGATCCTGTTTATTTGTGTGGTGCGCAGTGTCTTTGAATGAAGCTGATGTCGAAGCTTTCTAATTTTTCGTTGCAGTGCACTCACTGTGCTAAATTCATCCCGTGCGTTATTCCCGTCGCCAGCGATATTCCCTCTTCATTGTCTATCTGCTTGTGAGATCCTCTTTTAAATCAAAACAGACACTTGTGGCCAGACACAATGGGCGGCATTGTTTCTCTGTGAAAGGAGAGCATGTGCTGTGCTAATGCCGCACTTGCAGCAGCCAACCTCCGGGACAACTTCTGCATTCAGGCTTTGATTAAGGAGCACCGTTATGCATGGATGACTTCCTACAAGGTGCCTGGAGGTTGTGGGAAAGGGCCAGCGAGTAAGTGTGGCCTCAACTGGGGGCCGGTCCCGCCGCGGCGACTGGACTGCACACACCATACTGATGCTGGATCCAGCTGAGTCGCGGAATTCACTGTGGATCATGTGACCGAGACTGCTGGAGCCTGATAGGATACATGCCACTGCGTCTTTGTGTGTGTGTGTGTGTGTGTGTGTGTGTGTGTGCGTGTGTGTAAGAGAGAGAGAGAAAAGGAGAGAGAGAGAGAGAAGGACAGAGTGATTTATCATTATGTATCTGAAAGTTCAAGGATTCCTGCACATAAGCAATTCACTCCAACTACCCTTTGAGGTTGTGAGGACCTGCCAAAACGACCTCACTCTGTTGGAAAAACACTTTATGCTGTCATCAGTTCAAGTGCACACATGCGCCCACACACATGCGCGCACACACACGCACACACGCACACACACGCGCGCACGCACGCACACATAAATAAATATTTGGTTCGTGGAAGCATTTTGGTGCACTAAGAAGACAACAAAAATGCTCAAAAATACATTAACATTAGAATGTAAAGAATTACAAAACATACAAGTACTACTACTAATAAAAAAAAGTAAATGGAGAAATGCCTATAACCAAACTGAAATCAGTGCCTCAGAGCAGTACAATAACAATGTGATGAACAATAAAATAGATTTGATAGATAGATAGATAGATAGATAGATAGATAGATAGATAGATAGATAGATAGATAGATAGATAGATAGATAGATAGATAGATAGATAGATAGATAGATAGATAGAGTAATTAAATTTAATTAAGGTAAGAATTCAAATTAGAATTAGAATGAAAATATAAATAAATAAATAAATAAATAAATAGATAAATAGATAAATAGATAAATAAATAAATAAATAAATAAATAAATAAATAAATAAATAAATACATACATACATACATACATACATACATACATACAAAGTTATACAAAGTAAGTTTGTATTAAAACAATACAGTTACAAATTTTGGAGAAAATAAGTAAATTACTATAAAAAAATAAATAGAAAGGCAAATATAGATATGTATAGTATAGATGAAGCAATAGTGGAGATGATTTCTGAAATCGTGCCCCTGATTAAAAGTAAAAGCAATATTAGACTATATGACGTAGTTGTCCTATAAATAATGTTTGCACCCTTAAAGGCACACTAACTTCGACATCTCTCCCATTTCAAACAAATGGGAAATTGAATATGCAAATATGTTGAGCATAAAAAGTGTAACGTTGCACTTAACGTGTGTTAGCTGCGTGCTGCATCTGGCTCCCAACCGGTCATGACGTCACAGTGTCTTTGCTCATGTTACAATGTTTCAGAGTCAGATATGATTCAGCAGGTGAATGCAAAAACGTGCCTACTGTACTTCACTGTACTTCACTGTACTGTACTGTACTGTACTGTACTGCACATCATGCACAGCGAAGCTCAAACACTTAAGTGAATTATCAGTGAGTCAAAGACATTCTTGAGTGGCTCAGCCAAAGAAACTTAGCAGGCGAGCTGGTACAAATTCCCCAATGACATCGCCACGACGATCAAACGCTAATGCTGCTGGCAGGCGACACCGGCGAGTTTGACGGCGCATCCGTGGTGGTGTGAAATTCGGCCCCAGATGCGATTAGCGTGGCGCCCGCGTGGGGGCCAGCGAGGGGTGAAAGGTGTTGCCCTTGTGAGGGAGATTAATGCAAGAGTGCAGGCAGGGAGGAGCACCTGCCGTCCATCTCAAAGACTGGCAGAGCTTAAAAGCCAACATCATCTGGGCTTGATGTCTCCCAGGAGCGCAGATACCTTGATGAGTTCCTGGCCGACGCCTGCGAGGTACAGCGAGTTGTTGTCCGCGGTGAACCTCACACCCTTCATGTGAACTTTTATCCTGATGTATGCAACAGGATACGCCGTGTCCCGGTCATGCAGTGTTTGGATCCCGACCTAACCTGCTCTTGTCATGGATGTCTCATGGGAAATCAAAAGGGCTTGTAAGACGTGTTAATGCTACAGTTTCCCACGGATACTACAAGAGCCCGGCGCTGCTAAGACCGAGAGAGGTCGGCAAAGAATCATGTGTCTGACCGTCGTAGATTTTTTTTGTTTTTTTTTTACATTATTTCAGTGACTGAGTGTTTTACTTTTATAGTTCAAACTTTGGTCAAAAGATTAAAAAAAATTATGCCAACACTGTAAATCCTCGTTCTTTTCACGAGCTCCTGACAGGAGAACAAGTACTCTGTTAATCCGTTTAATACGAGAGGATCAGCTCAGTTGGACCTACCACAAGTGATAAACCACCGTTGTGTGAGATGGAAGCTGCTCTTGTTCTCCGGCTGGACCTCAGCCAAAGCTGATGCCTGGAATTAATTCATGAAACGCTTCCCTCAGCTGACCAGGTTGGACAGTTTGGGAGGACGGTGTGAGTCCATTATGTTTCCTATAGGCCATTATGCCATTCTAAAATACCCAGTATTACAGATTACCTGATATAAGTAGCTTAATATCATTGGCGGTAAAAAGGAAAGAGGTGATGAGCGTTCACTGAGTAAAAAAAAAAAAGGCAACGTCTAGCTCACGAACACACACAAAAAAGTCAGCTTCTATTTCAAGCGTTGTTTGTTTCGCAAATTAGCAGAGCGTCCTCCATGATTAGCCAGCATGTGCTATTCTGTCTCTCGCTGTTTTCACATGGCAGTAAAGTAATTTAAGACCTCTACAGCCACATCTGCTTTTCATTGTCATGGCTCCCTAATTTGTCTGGCCTCTCATGTTGCTGTATATCACCCTGCTCCCCGCGGAGCTCCCTCTCGGTAAACAATAAGCCATGACCGAACTCTGCTTTCCCCAACATTATAAAAACATGCGCGCGACATCCAAATGACTCATAAAAATAACAAGTTAAAAGTTGAAATCTTGTAGACTGTGAAATTGCGGGGGCGTAATTAATCTCCCTATCTGTTAACGGGGCTCTCTAACATGCATTAGAATCCTAAACAGCGACAGATGTAGTGTGCTGCAGATGACTGACCTTGAAGTTCTGGCACCATCTGTCATTGCGCTCTGCAGTTTCAGGGAATATTGGGATGAAGCTCGAGGGGGCACAAAGCATCTGAGAGAAAAGATTCACCACCAGGCTGCTCCTGATGGCGCATGTTTGCGGTAGTTTCCTTTCAGTCTTTTTTTTTTTTTCTTTTTTCTTGTTGAGGTCTAAAAGACTGGCCCAGGGGAGTCTCAGCGGCTTTTTACCTGCGCTCACACGGCCACCAGTCGCATTAATAAAGGGGAGATGGCTCATTTTGATGGGAGGAACGGCAATAAATAAATACGTTTCTGTCCATCCTCATAATCAAAAGTGCGTTCGTTTCAGATATAATCTATACATGCAGTATACATCTATCTAGTTTAAATCATTTTTGTGCATGTTTTTGCCTTTAAACTAACAATCTTTGACCTCCCAGATCAGAAAAAAAACAATGACACAATGTGTAACACCCACATAACACTGGCTGAATCGAACTGAGGCAGTTTCCCACTGCTGCCGCTCCACTGTCCTCCTCTGGGAGTCTGACAAATCAGACCGCTCTGTCATTTTCACAGTATCAGATCCCACAGCCCTATTCCACCACGACGCGCACACACACACACACACACACACACACACACACACACACACACACACACACACACACACACACACACACAGAGATACATACACACACACACACATACATACACACACACACACATACACACACACACACATACATACACACACACACACATACATACACACACA
>CAAKHG010014611.1:0-21085 GCA_901007715.1 Dactylopterus volitans
AACTTGTTTTTCCCCGTTAACTGTTTCTTTTCCCCATTTTCTGCCCTCCCTCCCCCCCCCCCCCACCCCTCCACTGCAGACTCGCATCGGAGAGAGGCGATTCCGTCTCGGTGGAGCAACAGAGGCGGTTAAAACCCGAGCGTGATGCCGGACATTTGCATGGGTAGCAGCTGGAGTTCGGGCTAACATGGCCACGGTTAGTCTGCTGTTCTTTACCAAAGTGGAAGGCAAGTGGACCTCTTTAGGTTCTTCGGGGAACCTCTGATCCAAACGGCTCCTTCAGTTCCAGGTGACTCACCACCTGTGGCGTCGCTGATACCTCGGTGGTCATGAGGGTCATCCGAGAGTCATGAAGGTGACCTGACTCGCGGTGAGAACGCGTGTCTGGGTTCTGTTCTGGAGACAGGACGGTGGGTGAGTGATTAGTGAGGCCTTAGGTGACCTCCCCTGTTTGGAGATGGCGGTTCTAGTCTAACATGCACGGCCAAAACCAATCGGCGAGAACTGAGGACGCCTTTTGGATGCAACCAAAAGAGGTGCAGTTCTTCCTGAACTCTTGCGATGGCGGGGCAGCTCCAGGACTGCGGGATGTTCCGCGCTGCTGAGTAACGCTGCTGATGCTGAGCTGAGAGCGCCGCGTGACAGTCGCCTGAACCACCGCGGCTAAAAGCGTGCATTAGCACCTGGGTGCTGCGCCGGGAGAGAAAAGGGCGACTCTGGCTACGTTCGTAAGATGATAAAAACCTGCTTTTGTTATGTTTTTGATACATGGGAGAAAATTGAGCTCAGAGTCAAAAATCAAACCCAGATTTTTCACAGGTTGTGTTGGTTTAAAATCTTTTAGTTTTGGTATTTTCTCCCTCTGGCCTCCAGGACCTGTAACTAAATCCTCTGCATATCCTGTCTAAGCCCATATGTACACATACATATCTACATAAACACTTATATATGTACACATACACACATATGTACACATAGATCTGTCGAGACATATATAAATACCCATATTACATTTAATTATGCTTCATGTGTTCCATAGATACTGCTTCAATGACCGTTTAAGCCGAATTACACTATTTGTTTTAGATATGCAATTTGGTAATTGACTCCACTCATACATTCCTCTGTGTGAAACTGGCCATAACAAACAGTGCTAATGCTAGCACTCACGCCGTGTCAATGCTAGCACTAACTAATGTGCTAATGCTAACACTCACCGATGTGCCAATGTTAGCACTGACTAATGTGCTAATGCTAGCACTCACTGATGTGTCAATGCTAGCACTGACTAATGTGCTAATGCTAGCACTCACTGATGTGTCAATGCTAGCACCGACTAATGTGCTAATGCTAGCACTCACCGATGTGTCAATACTAGCACTGACTAATATGCTAACACTAGCACTCAAGGATGTGTCAATGCTAGCACTGACCGATGTGCTAGTGCTAGCACTTACCGATGTGTCAATCCCATCTGGTCCAATCAAATTCCCCCCGTCCGGCTTCACTTGAAAATCACAACATCTCCTTGAAGCAGCACCTCAGATGGACCTAGCTGGCGGTATTAGCATCTTTTATAGCTTTCCATGGTGTTTTTGAAGAGGTGGGAGCTCGTGACTCTCCGGGAGGACAAGAATCATGCAGTAAACACCAGCGGGGGTGCTGCTGGTGGGCGGGGTTTATGTCCTCATCACAGACACAATCCTATTACCCTGAAAAACAGGCTGCGGCTTCGCGGGATGACACATCGCCATATCAGGGGCGGCGACATCTGACTCCTGCTGAAATGCCGCCGTTGCGAGCGCGCTGGCGTGAGAGGACGCCACGCGGCGCTCAGGTGGGCGGAGTGTGCCGGGCCTCCGGCGTGGGTGAAGGACTCTCGGACGGAGCATCTGGTGTCCGTTCTGGCCTGCATGACTCCACCTGATGTCCTGGCTGAAGGGTGCAGGCGAACGGCGGAGCCGCGACGAGGCGCCGGTGAAGGTGATGGAACAGGAAGTCTGCTTTCGCCGCGGCGGCGGCGGTGAACGCTCAGCCTTCATCAATCAGCGCAGAAGCACATTTTCATATTCCTGTTGTCCTCATAAATAAAATAATGTGCTCACTGACTCATCCTCTACCTCTGTGATTAGAATATAACCTTTATCTATGCAGCAAATCTCGTTTACATGAGGAGCTTTTATGCAGAATGTATAATTTAACGAGCATCAGCCTCGTGCAGCAGTGCCCACATTCACTGGGCTTTTTCCACCATCTTTGTATTAAAATGTTGCTAATATTTTGGTCACCCTAATACATGAGTGGCGGATACATTTTATGCGCGTGACATATGATTATTATTCTTGTTTCTTGCATGCATTTCTGTATTTATGTTATATATGATTTGCACATTTTGCATTTTTTATCGGTTTGGTTGTTTTTGTTAATATAGCTAATAAAAAATATTTAATTTTTAAGTCTGTATTCTAATTTGGCGTTCAGTCCCTGCTAGGCACGTATTCTTGGCTCTCTCGCTCTCTCTCTCTTTTATTTTTCCTTTTCTAATTTTGTTCTTAAATTGAATTTTTATGACTCTTTGTGCTGTTTCATTTATTGTTGTATTTGTGTATGCTGTTTGTATTTTTATTAACTGTACAGCACTTTGTTCGACTGAGGTTGTTTTGAAAGTGCTTTATAAATAAACTTTGACTTAACTCGACTAATTTGCCCACTTTAGATGTTTGTTGCATTTCTTGCTGTTTTTATATTTGCATTTTATTCTTATATATTCAACCAATAGAACTTTGCACATCTTGCATTTTTTGGGGGGGTTCTGTTTGTTCTTTGGTCCACATTTAACATATTTCAGTTTTAGTTAAGTGAGAACTGAATTGCACTTTTTTTTTTTCTTTTTTTACATTTTCGCTGCACTCGTCGCTGTTTGTGTTTATTTAGCAGAGCCGAGTTTAGCGCCACCGTGAGACACGCTCGGGTTTTCGACCAATCAGACGTGGCGACAGGACTCACGTGACTACGTTGGACCAATCAGACGTAGCCGCGCCGTCACGTGGCCACTCGCGAACGAACTATGGCGGCAGAGCGGCACGAACTCTTGTCGGCAATGACAAACGCATTAAAATGGCGGGCTGGGGACCGTCTCCCGCGGTGGAACTGAAGCGGCCTCGCGTGTGGGGCCCGTTCGGCTTCCGCGCGGCGCCAGAGAGCAGCGCGGTGCCGCGGCGGCGTCTCCGGCTGCCAAAACAACCCCCCCAACTCTCACCTGAGGAAACATGGCGCGGTAGGTTTGAGCTAGATTCGCTTGTCTGCCGCGGTTATGAGGCGGATTAGAGTCTTGTTTCAAAAAGATTTATTTTTTGGGGGAAAAAAAGGTCGAGATCCGAGAGTTGGTGTGAACGCGGTTAATTTTTTATTGACTCGGGTGAGTCTGACTGACTCGCGGAAGTGATCCGGTTCACTCGAGGGACCAATTAAATGAATGCAAAAATATAGCGATAAAATAATATCGTAGAATATGCGTAAAATAGATCAGGCACATGACAGTTATCAGTGTGTGTAACCACTTGTTTATTGCCATATTTAACTTATTAGATGCACTGGAGTGAAGACGGAGAACCGGATCGTCTGAGTCGGCCGCGTTTCCGGTGAGGCGGCGCGTTTCCGGTGAGTCCGCCATGTTCCCCGTTATTCCTCATTCAGTCCAAAGATTTGAGTAATTAACCCGGGTGATTCAGGAACCCACCAGTTTGTTGTGCCTTAATTTGCTATTATGTAAAGATGTTAATTTTTTTATTTTTTTTATTTTTTTACCATTTTTAAAATTTTATAATTTGGAATTTTATTTTCACATCTTATATTTTTGTCTGATTACATTTCTAAGATAAATGAATCAGACATTACGATAAGTTGCTCAATACTTGATTGGTGTTTTCACCAAATACTCTTTACTAATTTTTTTTTTTTTTGGATGACTACTTTTTACTTATGGTAATATTATTTTGAGGTAACGCTACTCTTGCTTGAGTAGCAGCGTCACAATTAACAGTCCCAATAACAAGCGTTGAAATATGTCAACACCTCTCACACACAATCACAATTCACACCTAAATCTGGTGACCATGGTGACATAACGTGATGGCTGATGGGTGCACTTGTCCCGTTTTCACCCCCAGTAACGGCCCCTCGTAGCTTCCCTCCTCTCCTGAGCTTTAATTTGAAGTTCGGATTAAACGCTCATCAACGCTTTCATCAATCACCAAAGTCGTTCTTGCCGCTCTACCAGAGGTTTGTCATCACGCTAGAAATCGCGTTTTTTTGTTGTTGAAAGCAACAGCGTCATTAGCAGCCAGGTGGAGGCATCTGCTCGGTCTCAAAGGCGAAAATCAAGCTTGTTCCTTCTTTTAACGAAAGACGAGCCGGGCGGGCTTTGATAGGCGCCTCAGAGAGGAGAGACTTCTGTCTCCTGATTGGAGCGTCGCAGGCGTGGCGAACGCCCGCGGCGCCTCGGCAGGTTCGGGCTTCAGCCTCATCGCGACGTCGGCCAAGATCTCATGTTGTTTATTTTTTTTTTGAATACGAAGTGTCACCACGCCACTGACGTGTGATAAAGGCTAGCACCGTCAGACGGGGGGGGGTGGGGGGGGGTGAAAGAAAAGCGCCGCTCACTCCCGGAGAGCCCGGAGGCGAGCATTTGCATGAGAAGCTGGCGGGATTGGTCGCCGGAGTGCAGGCGCTGCCATTCAGGCGCAGACGCGGGGAGCTAACGGGCGGCCCGAGCGACGCGGCGGTCGCCAGACCTGCCGCGCGTTGTTCCTCCTCGCCCAGCGCGCCTCCAGTAACGGTCACACCGGGAGCATCTAAAACCAGCAGACATCGCTGTCACCGTGGGAAGACGGCGCCAATCCCTGTTAGAGCTGACAGCGCGGACACCCAATACTGGGGAAAAAGTCGGAGAGAACGGGGGCGGAAAAAAGCAGCTCTTGTCCTCGGGTGCAGGGGTTGGTGCTGGCGGGGATCACGAGGGCCGACGTGGCAGCCGCTTTTATGCTTGGAGGTCCACAGTTGATTTACTCTCACAGATGAATGCTCAGAGGGATCGGGAATTGTGTTTGGAATGTTCAGGTGAAGTCCCAGCAATGTGGCTGTATACAGCCATAAGATTACGACCGCCGCGTGTCCACCATAGAGTATAATACAACACATCAGCCATAAGATTACGACCACCGCGTGTCCACCATAGAGTATAATACAACAGCCCTGCAATCAGTTCTCCCTTCAGGAGGAGTTTTATGTTGGATTGTGATTGAATGTGTGTGAGAGAGGTGTTGACATGTTTGAATGATTGTTATTGGGACTGTAGTTTGTGACGCTGTTGTTGGACTGTACTGGGTTAGACTGGGAGGGGTCCCTAATATTTTGGTGCTTAAATATTAGGGACGCCTCTCTGGATAAGCCAGTACAGTGCCAGGTGTCCTTGAGGGTCTTCCAGGGGTCTTTGAGGGTCTTTGGGGCTATAGAGGAGTGTCCCTAATATTTTGGTCATCCCACTCATGCATTCGGGTGACCAAAATATTAGGGACACCTCTCAGTATGACCCAGTACACTTCAACTGTTACGGCTGATCTGTGTATATGTACAACAGGATGGCAGCTACTCAAAAGGGAGGCCCAAAGATTTTATCGCCCCCCGGTGGCTGGCTGCAGTGTAGCAGATGAACCCCGCCTCCTTCATGGCGATGGTGGAGGACTTTGGCCAAGCTATCATAACAACCGCATATAATTTTCTCAAATATGGTTTCATTTTATGTAGTTTTTTTTATCACACCCACATTTGAAGTGTTCATTTCTCTGATCATTTGACGCTGTAAAGGGGGCGTGGCCTCACGACTGACAGCTGCTCTGAGCGAAATACAGGAAGTGGTGGAGGCGTTTGCTGACTTCTGTTGAGCAGTCGTAACGTGAACTTTCTATAACTGTTATTGTTTGTTTCAAACCCTAATTTAATTGTAAACTGATCACTGGTGATTTAGGTGGGCGGGGCCTCAATGCGGCGGCTCCATTTATTATTTCAGTATCATTTTTTGTACAACAGGAAGACGGCGTGATGCCCCCCTCAGCCCTCAATTATGCTCTATGATTTGAATGCACGTCTCCTATCAAAAGATTTGCTTATAAATCAGGATATAAACACTGACATATTACAGCCTCATTGTATCCAGCAGGTTTGACGCATAAATCAGAGCTTTTCTGCTCTTACAGACCACCTTCGGTGCTTTTACATCTTAAATTCTTCATTGTTATAACTGTGGGAACCTCCGGTGCTACATTAAATAAAAAAAAAGCCGCTCAAGCTTCACCACGGTTGAATACAAAAGCAGGAAATGTCATTTTAGCGTCAACTCGCAGATAAAGAACTAAAAACAGGAGCATTTATGGAATTTCTTTTGATTGAAGATGCTCTTTTATTGTAACGGCAGCTGCGTCGGTGTTATATGGCGGCACTCTGCCCAATCAGATGCCTCCTTTCCAGGTTTTCATCACTCTTGATGAATATGGCAGCTGATTAGAGCGAGAATCAACTTTTAAGCCCTTTATTTGTATTTGATGGGGTGTTTTGACAACTAGATTGAAAAAAGTTATTATATTTATCTGTTCATCTGCAGGAACAAGAATAAATCTGACATTGATTTTTTTTTTTTAAATTTACAGTCACCTTCTAAGCTGCTTCACTTCGTCAGAGGTACCGAATCCTGCTTTTCAAAGCGCATCATGTTGCCTTCTTACAGAAGAATCTCTGGCAGCAAAAGCTTTACTATGACATATTATTTCAACTCTTATCATTCAATTAATATATTACTGTGTGTGTCTTTATATTACATATAAAAGAAATCATACAGACCTCAGTACTTTTACTGAGTTTAATTATGTTTAATCATCATGACTGACCCTCGCATAACAGCTAACACTCGAATATTTTAGCATTAAAGTCACATCTGCAAACCTATTGTGAACATAATCAACCAAAAAAAAAAAATCCTAACATCCTTAAATTAGATAGCATTAGCATGTTGCTGTACGTCGGTGTTTCCGGTGTTTGCCACCGCAAACCTGTTCTGGTCTCGTTCTTCCTTCTCTTGATTTGATTGGTTGGGAGGGAGGGTGACAACAGTCGGGTCCAATCAGATTTCTCCTGCCCTCGTTTCATGTATAAGTTATATAAGAGGCGATAAAACACAGATTGCCAGTAAAATATGGAGTCGGAGTCAGAACAAATCAACAGCCCGAAGTCATATTTCACAAGTTTATGAACATTTTTTTTTCAATCTCTCGTTACAATGACGATGCCACAATAAAGGACGAGTGTGTGCCGAGCTGATAGTAAGATCAGAAAAAAACGTATTGATCAGTGCAGCCGCCAATGGAACCTCACATTGTGAAATCATTTTTTTCGCAAAAGAAAAAATGTTAATCAAATTGTTAATACTGAAAAATGCTCATTGCGTTCTAGAAGGATCATTTGGAGTTTGAAGAGTAGCGATCAGGAAATGGAGTCGTGGTATTTTAACCCCGCCCACCACTATTTTTTTTTATTTTGGACAGGAATGGTTAGTAAATGAAGTAAATCTGTAAACGCCTCCACCACCTCCTGGATTTCACTCAGAGTTGCTGTCAATCATGAAGCCACGCCCCCTTTTATAATAGCATCAAACAACAAATTGAAACTAAACTTGAAAGAAAAATTCCTACTTGAACAAACATCAAAGTTACATGAAGTTAAAGAAACCACGTTTAAGATAAATTTAATGAAAAGAACTTTGACATTAGTCCCAGCCACCAACATGGAGAAGGCAGGCTTCATCAGCTATGCTGCATCCAGCCACCAGGGGGTGACTGAGCTCTCTTGGCTTCACCTTTTGAGGAGCTCTCACGTTGTCTAGGTTTAAATATAAGAAAATAAATAAATAATAATAATAAACGAGTAAATAAATAACACCTGAATAAATTCCAGTACCAGTTCTCATTTAATGGGGATTTGAAACAAAAAACAAGCTCATTGACATCAATATTCATCATGTTCAACTATCAGGGACGAGGTGGGTTAAGACAACCCTTCACTTCAGTCTCGCAGGAATCTCACCTGTCTGTCTGTCTGTCTGTCTGTCTGTCTGTGTCTCACCTGCAGCCCCTCCCTCCTCCCCTCTACTCCCTCCAAGAAATGTGAAATCATATCCTGTGACATCGTGAGCAGCCGACTGGGTCACCATCATTACAAGCACATAACTGAACATGTGAGCACGAGAGAAGCATTCCCACGACATCGACCCCGTCCCTGCTGCCCGGACTCACAGGTTTGCACTGGACACAAGCAGAACATCACATCACCGACCACTTGTGCTGTAAGTAGTAAAGTCTCGTCACTGGCAATTCAAGTTCTGTCCACTGGTCACCAAAAAAAAAAAAAAAAGGCGCTCGGAAAAAAATTTGCATCCACCAAAACACGACAATCACTCCTGCAAGTCTTGACACCTGGGCCAAAAAGCGCACATTCATCGCACCTGGGGAATGCATCATAGCAGCTGCACGGTACATTCGCTCGAGATGATTGGCCGGTCCAGGGTTACCGGCTCCAAGTGTGGCGTGTCGATTGCGTCAGTTCCGTAGATGTAGATGATTGCGAACCTTGATAAAGAGCTTGGAAAACGGGTTTGAGATGAAGCTAATTAGCCAAATCCATCACCGCGAACATAAGGTACACTTTTATTCTTGTTAGGGTTATGCTATCGTAGCCTGTTAGCGCTCAGCTGCATCGCCACACAAGGATGACTCGGCGCTAAAGGAACCGTTTTGGCTAATCGAAACAAGCTAGCACCAGTTCGCCTTGTCTTGCGACACCACTTTGTTCCTCGGGAGGCGACGGCGAGTCAGTCCTAGCATTTGACCAATGATCTTTCAGTATCAGTAGGTAAAATAAGAGCGCTAGTCATGCTAAGGAAGTTAGCATTTCCTTATGTTTGATGATAGCAGGATCATGCAGCGCTAGCTTGTTCACGTTAGCCACAAGTCGTCCATTTAACAACAATTAAAACCGCTCAGGTTGACACCAGAAAAGCAAAATCAGCAACTGTGAATGGAAACAGCTGGGCGGGAAAAAACACAAATTTCTTGTCTGCTTTTTAGCCAATGTGTTTAATGGTCCTTTAAATACCACTATTTATATAAGTACTCAATTATAGCCTGTAAATACTTAATAGTGACGGTTTACATTTGTAGAAGACATGAGTATAATAAATTATAGTAGATGAATATAACATAAATGTTAGCATTTATTTTCCAATTGCAGCTCATGTCAAAAGCCAACAAATGTGATTTTTCTTTTTTCTAATGGAAAAACCTGATGTTTTACCATCAGTAGGGAAAGCAAGCTCAAAATATTATCAAAAGGCAAAAATAGTTGAGGATTTTTTCTTTTGAATTAAAAAAAAAACCTTTCCCGACTACACTGAGGCCGTTAGCGCTGCGTTGCTAATCAGCCTGCACATTAACCTGATGCTGAAGGTTAGCATTGCCCTGTCACTCCATTTGTCACTGCATAGGACCGAGCAGCACGATGGTCACTGGACAACTGGGGACGGTCCTCAGCAGTTATGAATATGCCTTGAAGCTGCTATGACACCGTCATCTGTCATTGGAGGAGCGCTTATGCATTCATGAAAATCAACAGTGCAGTATTTTGTCTGTATACATTTGTACATTTTCTACACACACTACGATGGAAAAAAAAAACAAAACTTCAAATGCAATATGCTTTAGGACTCTGCCTGAGAAATCATGGTGCTCTACTCATTATCATGGAGGATCTGTTATTCTGTTTTGCATACGACTGTAAAAATACAGTAAAATTTAACAATCACGTTTCATTTTTAACCCCTTTTTTTTTAATTGTTTACTTAAAAAAAGCTTAATGGTATTGTACAGATATTGAACAGGACGTTACACAATAATAATAATAATAATCTGAATGTACACTTCAATATTGGGCAATAAACAGTCAACTATCAACAGGTACATTTAATTTTTTTTCTTTTTCTTTTTTTTTTTCCCTTTTCACATACAAAAAAAAGGTTTTCGGTGGGAGACACAAACTTCTACCAGCATCATATTAGTGCATGATTCAGATTTTTCCTGCCCTCGGATTCATGCCTCGCACTTCCTGGTGCGCCAGCAGAGAACAGACTCCAATGCAAAGCCAGAAAAAAACAAACAAAAAGAGAACCAAAGGTGAACCACCGGCGCTTTTGGATTTTCCATTCTTATTATTTTTTTTACAGGACTAGATAGTCTGTTCTTGCTGTTGGACGCTGAGGGACGCTTGAGGAGGGTGTTTCACATCAGAACTTGAGCAGGTAGAGGAGGGTTACTGTCAGCAGGGGGGGGACGGAGCAGCGGGGCAACATGGCCGCCATGTTGACGTCGTGCATCGCGCCAGGACCTGCAGAGGAGACCACACCAGACGCACGCCAGCCGTGAGCGCGGCGCACGCTTCCAAGATGGACTGTGATGGGCCGAAAATGTTTAAGAGGCACATTTACCGAGGCAAAAAAGGGGCAGTTACCATGGAAACATAAATGGAAGATTGTTTAAAAAAAATCTAAACCAGTGAACACACAGATGGTGGCGGCTGTGAGTAGCAGACTAAGTTATAGTCCTAAAAATGTACGGGTAAATGTTGGAAAGTTTAAAATTTTCATTTTATATTTATAAGCTTTTGGTTTAATATGCAAATGAGTTGTGCAGACCACATTTACATACATTCCCGGACAGAAACCTCAATGTTGGATAAGGCAAGTCTGAATTTCGTCAGCAACTACGTATTAGTGTTAGAGGTTTTGGAAAAACAATTAAAAAAAAAACTGTTGTTTCTCATAAATCTGAAAACATTGTCAACTTCCATGATAAACGTGTTTTCTTTGGAATATTCTACACATTAGAATATGAAAAAATCCCTGAATAAACCTGGAAAGTAAAGTTTAAAGTCTAAAACTGTTCCTCAAAATAAGTGAAGCATGATAATAAAAATAATCGGAATGACCATGAAATGTCCCCGGCTGATTAAGACAATTTAAAAGTTAGCTTGAAATGCAAGTTTAGATACACAAATGAAGCCTTATCATTTCAAGTATGTATTAATTTCCACGAATATCCGGAGCAGAAATCTGAACTTGGATTAACAGCGCGGTCGTTCTGCTCCAACCAAGCAAGTTGCATTTTTTTTTACCATTTCTGTCCATAATAGAAGTGGTGAAGACGTTACATAATCAAATATGTGAAGATTGCATGCATTCATAGTGACCTTTGGCCTCTGACTGCGAAAACCTTAGCAGTTAATCCCTGAGATTTCACAAGAATGAGACACTTTTCGACACCATGATTAAGTGTGCACATGATGCACCTCCTATTCAGGTTTGCACTAATTTCCAGATGAAGAAGTGAAGTGTGTATTTGGCTGTTCTTACCATGAGCCTGCGGAGGAAATGGCTCCAAACTGATCATCAACGCCGCCAGAGGCGCACGTGAACTCACCATACAGGATTATGCTGGCGTTGGTGATTCCCATGGTGTTCATGGCGACACACGTGTAGTTGCCGTAGTCTTCCTCGGAGACGTTGAAGAAGACGAGCATCGACTGTTTGCCTTGGTTCTCTATCTTCACCCCATTTATGCCGTTGAAGAGCCTGGAAGAGGAAAGGAAGCAGTTTTCTAAGCTGCGGCTGAAAGGCCCGAGCTTCTCGCAAACACACCTGCTCATTTCTGCGTCAAGTAAATAACTTTACGCCCGCAGGCGGTGAAAGACAACCACGTCTCTCCAAATTCAGCTTTGGCTTAAGTGGAGCAACTGTGTATGTTCTCAGTCTTCGGCTCTAAGTGACTGCCGGGGCATCTCAGGTATTAGTCCTCTTGTGGGACCGTCTTCAAACAGAGGAGGTGGCCTTCAACACACTAATCGACCACTTACAATGTGGCCTTGTGTCCCCGCTCCCGTAAAGATGAACATCCAGGCTGCATTCAGGTCCGCTGAGGACATAAACAGCAACCACTTCCTGGTCCCTGCTCAGGGGGATGTGGGTTGGTTAAATCCCTCCATTTCACGATAAGTGTCTCCAGTTCTAAGTGACTGGTGGGGCGTCCCAGGCATTAATGCTCTCGCCGGGCCACCTTTAAACAGACAAGGTGGCCTACGACACCACTAATCTGCCACTTACAATGTGGCCTTGAGATCCCTCCCCCATCCAGGCTGCATTCGGGTCCACCGAGGACATAAACAGCACCACTTTCTTGTCCCTGCTCAGGTGGATGTTGGATGTTGACTACGGAAACAAAGGTGCACGTCGAGGCTAACACTGACATCTAAGTATATGTATTATAGATTCATAGCTCTGCTAGCCAAATGAGCACTCATTTACCTCGCTAATGTGTGTCCTCATAGATATTAGCATATTTGTTGTATACATTTTTCAAGCACTATTTTTTTGGGGGGGGTTAATTTAACCCAAAATGGAGGCATCAGCATGCTACCTCAAATGACAACACATCAAAGCTCCATTTGTTTTTTAGTGCTCCAGTGGCTGATGGGTAATCTGGCCTTTCCTAAAACTGACCCCGCGCCCCGCCTCACCCATTCCACTCTGCTTGCCCGTCTTTGTGGAGCTTCCACCGTTGCAGGCCTGCGTGGATGCTGGCGACTGACAACACAGGAACACGTTTGCCCAACACCACAACTTCAGAGTGATTGTCCGTACTAATATTCACTCGTAAACCGCTCAAGCTTATCATTTAATGTCGTCATTCAGATGTTGACAACAAACGTTCCTTTCAAAAGTCTAGAAAATGAGCCTAGAAGTCTACGAGGACTGTTGCAAAATTAAGATCGATGGTTTGCAAAACAGCCGCCAAAGAAGTCTGGGAGAAAACTTCCACTTTGGCGTCATGTTTTGAAAGTTCCTGTTTATCGCAGAAGAGGAAGGTGGGCTCAGAGCTTGCTGCTAGCATTCACCCGACGTGGGTCTGGTTTGAGAAAGGCGCCAATTCTGTTCTCCCCAACAACGTTCTTGGCTCCAGTTTGAGCCGAACATTTCTCTGTCCCGACAGTTTGGACTCCTGCTTGGCACGGCTGAAGAGCTGAGCCGTCTATGCAGGGAACCACTCAGCAATCGGACCACACCTCCGTTTTTGCCTTGACTTTTGTGGACCTAATGACTCCCACGATGGCTTTGGGCGGGTCAGAACCTCTTGATGGACCCTCAAGGTGCCCCAGCGAGTTACTTGGACTCCCCACCAGTTAGTTAGACCCAAAGAAGCCTTTCGGATGAGAGCTGAAGGGTCTTAAGCAACCAAAAAGTCCAGCTGCCTTCTAGCTAAGCTCTTCGTTTGTGACATGTAGCCGTGCAAACCGGCACTGCGTTATTCCTGATTGAGTCACTGCGCTTCCTAATCCTCTGCCACGGTTTCATCGCCTTTTTTCCCCCCACATTTGTAGAAGCGATTCCTCCATATTTTCTGTTCCCAGGGACCGATGGTGTCTTCTGGGGACCGATGAGTAATGCTGCTGTCACTGTCAGGGGCCATTTAACATCGCAACATCGCCTGTGTTTATATCCGCTTACCAGCTCTTGGGGCTTCTCATAAACATATTTCCAGCCTTCAGTTGGGAAAAAGCTGCATTCTACCGTAATAGCCTCTAAACCTCCCAGCATCCTGCACTCCACTCACATGAGCCAATCACGGCGGCCGCCCTCGGTGACCATGTCTGTTTGGCAAACGATCCAAAAGATTTGGTCCCGTTTCCATTATGCGATCAAAGCGGGACGAACAAAGGCGGCGCCGGCTTAGAGCGCCGTCTCATGACATCAGAGGCGCGGCCGCATCCTAAACAACGATGTGAGCCGTCGCTCGTCAGGCCCGGATCGTCCAATCTGGCATATTTGAAATAAAGTCGGCATAAAGCACATTAGACGCTCCAGACAGGAACCAGAGCGCTCGGAGGTGGGACTTGCCTGCGGTCCTCTTTGTACCACTCAAAATCCGCTCTGGGCACAGCAGAGGCCTCGCACTGCAGCACTCCTTTTTGTCCCACCGGAGTACCCGTACTCCTTGCCTTAGAAATGAAGGGAGGATCTGCGGAACACACGACAACGTGGGGTTATTATTTCTTTTTGTTTGAGCGTCAAACGGTCTTCCTGGAGGACGCGTCCATCAGGCGGCGGCTTCGGCACTCACAGTTGACGGTGACTTGCACCGTCCTGACGTCCGGGGCGGAGATGTCGTTGGAGGCGACGCACTCGTACGACCCCGACTGGTCTTTGGTGATGGCGGTCAGCTCCAGATGCTCCCCCTCCGTCACAAATTTATGGGTGCCTGCGGGGGGAAGAGAAGGCGAAGACCAGAGCAAACGCATGAATAAAAAAGGTCGGGCTCTGCGCTGACGCCCCCGAGACGCCGCAGCCTCGGGGCGCTTTTAGCTTTTTAAAAGGAGAATCCAAGCCCTTTCTAGGCACCTAAATAAGAAATATCCCGACTCCTTAAGTTCACAGAATTCCGTTAACACTCACCATGATCAATGTCTGTTGGCATGTTTCCATTTTTACCAGCTGGTCATATTTGATTTTTCTGTTTTTGTCATGAGAACTCAGGCGCGTTTCCGCCACATTAACCGACACGCGAGCAGATCATCCCTTCAGATTCTCCCTTATAATCTTGCTGGAGATGCTTTTTTTTTTTTTTTTTTTGGTTGCATCTGCTCACCAGCCCTGACGTGAATAATAATCACACATTTGAAGGTCAGTCATTGGTTTTAACATCATGCGTCATTGCCAACAATCAATACCGTGCTGACTCATGCTGAGAACCCTGATCAGCCGAGAGCTGATGAAGTGTTTGGATTAATAACGTGAGCTCACGACCAGACACTGGTGCAATCGATGTGTCATGATGGAAATTCATCATAATCCAGGTATGTGGGATTATATATATAATCAATCTGATCTACGCTGATCAGCCACAACATTAAAACCACTGCATGTTTGCTATCGACTAACTGCAGGGCTGTGTGTCACCCTATGAGTGCGGTGACCAGAATATTAGGGACCCCTCTCAGTGTAACCCAGCACAGTCCAACAGCGTCACAAACTACAGTCCCAATAACAATCATTCAAACATGTCAACACCTCTCTCACACACATTCAATCACAATCCAACATAAAACTCCTCCTGAAGGGAGAACTGATTGCAGGGCTGTTGTATTATACTCTATGGGGGACACGCGGCGGTCGTAATCTTATGGCTGATACATAAAAGCCAGATCACCACCATCAGCAGCAGCTTGCAGGGGCCCTGCTGTTGTGACTAACCCTTTCACGACGCTGGTTACGCGTGCTTAAAGCGCATAATTCACCCCGCGCGCCCCGGGGCTACATCCAATGCAGTCGTTAATGATGTAGCTTGTTTTAGCCCCGTTTATTTCGGCCGCTGCAGCTTTTTAATGCGTCTCGTTCGGCCTGTGAGAAACAGCACGAAAGTTAAAAAGAAAAAAAAAAAAAAAAAAGTGAATCAATGTCTGTTACTGTGCGTGAGCGTTTATGAGCCGAGATGCTAACGGTAGCCGCCCACGCGCGGCTCTGGCGTGTGCCATGTAATCCTGCTGAAACCGTCGGGGGGTCAGGTCAAAATCGCAGGTAGCGTCGAAATCGGGTCGAGCCTTTAGATAGGCCAAGTCCCGACTCAGGAGTTAAGGTGGATCTGAAGAACCTTGCAGTTAAACGCCTCCTTCAGAGGGTTAAAACAGTATAAAATAGGGAAACCAGACAAAGTTTGAAACTGACTTGAGGCTTTTATTATGAAAAAAATAAGCATATTGGCACATTAGCCCTGCGAGACCGACGCTGCTCCTGCTCCTCCCGGACTCGTCCCTCTAATAACACTTGTACAACATCGACCCCTGTAATGCGCGGTGGAGATAACCTGGGCCACCAGAATATTGGGCGCTTATCACTCGAGCAGCACAGCAGCCATGATTTATGGCTAAAAAGTTACCATATTTATAACCAAATGCAAATTCTCAAGCTGGAGCCCACAGCTGCGAGGGCTTCCTGCAGCTCCTGCACGCGCTGCGGCCGCCGCGTACTGCAGCCGCCGCGCCGCAGCCGCCGCGCCGCTCTTACATGGCTGCTCTCCTTTCTCCTCCAGGCATAAACACTCGCCCGGAATGAGAAAGAACCACGGGATTACAAAAAAAAAAAAAAAAATTAGTGCAATCTGTTTTAAAGATCTCCAAAATAAAAGCCTTTGATTGCGTTATGTACATTTTTGTTGCGTTAATCGTGGAGAGTAAATATGAACATATGTTTTTCAGCGCTTAATGTTTAGTCTTGTGGCGCCACTCGTGTGCCGGCTCAGGTTTTAATGGGTAAAAAAAAAAAAAAAAAAAGTGGGAGTGGGAACAACTGTCATCCGTCCATCCGTCCACCCGCACACACATTCATCCATTGTTCATCCATCCATCCATCCACACATCCATCCATCATCCATGATCACTAATATTTTTGGTCCCACTCATATGCATCAAGCTGCCAAAATATTAGGGACACGCACTGGTTTCAATGTCGTGGCTGGTCGCTGTTTATCCACAAGAGACACACAAAAAAAAAAATCCCTATTTGCGACCATCTTCTGTGCACTCTCTCTTAATAACAAGCGATGCTGCATAAGTGAGCGGTTATTTATTTAATCCAAGAACCACAACATTTCTAAATCCAAGAGTAAAAATCCACAGGCCCCCGTGGCGGCGTGCGGTTGAGTTGTGTCTCGCGGAGGGTCCACAGCTGGCGGCATTCGCTCATCGCACCGGGAAAATGAAGCTAATTGCATCAACGGGCCCACTTCAGTAACACCACAAATTAGCCGCCCGACACCAGCGATGTCGAGAGCCGAGTTCTGGTGACAGAGAGACCTTAAGCCAGAGCGGCGTGGGTGGGAGGGAATGGATAGGAGCACTAATCCCAATCAGCAGAAATGTCAATCCAGCAATATCTCGGCATTAGCATAATATCATTATGTTTCCCAAATCCTCGGCCGCAGCCGGCCAGGGACTCGCCGAAAAGGTTGTCGGCTGGAGATAATCAGCTTGTTGCTATAACCAGGGGAACCACTAACGCAGGTGATTGAACATTTTCATCATGGCTAACCGCGTTAGCTGGACAGCGGGTGACAGCCGGCTGCTGAGCTACTAGCTGATGCTGCGCGGCAGCTTTTGACGGCTTCACGGCTGGCAGGAACTTTGCTGTGGAATCGTAATCGTTAAATTACCTCGCTGGCTTAATAGTCCACAGGATTATGACATCCTACATTGTCTAAATGTTGATTTAAGACTTGAAAAACAAATTAAGCGTCTGTGGGTTTAGCGTCTATCGCTAAAGAAGCCATTTACACAGGTGATGCGACCACACGTGCTGCAGAGCAAGTTGATGCTAATTCAACACGCTGGAACTGAGAAACCCTGACGGCAACATGCCAAAACACTCGTGAAATGTGCTAATGGTGACTTGGCGCTACTAGCTTACTCAGGTAACAGCTGGTTCCGTCCACGGTGAAATCACCTGTTTTAGCCAATATCTTAGCAACGACCAGAACAAGCTAGCAAGGTAGTTTAGGTAATCCCGCCATCTCTGGATGTCATTCGTTTAAGTTAGCTAGCCAACTCAACAAGGACTAGTTAGCGTCTCCGACACTACTTTGTTGCTAACTCCCAGACTCCCGGAGCAGTAAAATATAGTTTCATATCACGGGATTCCACTAGCATGACTGACTGCCTTCCCAGTTAATACTAACACAGGTGGCGGGAGATTTTCATCATAGCTAACCATGTTACCTGTAACACGCCAAAGCGCTCACATCCCTCACGAGCTGTGCTAGCAGCGAGTCTGCACCAGCTCATTCGGCTAACAGCTAACTCGGTCCACGGCGAAATCACCCGTTTTAGCCAGAACGAGCTAGCAAGACAGGTTTGGGGAATCCAACCATCTCTGGAACCGTTAGCTCAAGTTACCTAGCCGACTCGACATGGACTAGATAGCATCTCCGCTGCTATGCCGCAGGAGCAGTGAGCTATGGTTTCATCACACGGGATTCCACTGGGGTGACTTGCTGTTGCCCAGTTACCAGTCGTACTTCATGTATTTCCATTGAAACACGGATAATGCAGGAAAAAAGTCACTTTTTTCTAAGCCAAATTGATTGTGTTTTTTGGGTAACCGTTGTGTAATCGCAGCTTTACACCCGAGGATGCGCTTTAACAACATTATTGGCATGAAAGTGAGGCGCCACGCCGTGTATTACTGCTTCAACAAACACTAGTTGGGGACATGTTTTCCTCTTTGATACAGCTAAATATGATTTAATTGACTTCACTTTGGAATCCCTCAACCAGATACTTATGGATTATTACAAAAAAAAGAAAGTGTGGGGGTGGGCGAGTGGTAGGATGTCGTGACGCCACATTGTAACATCCTCTACATGACAGTTTGGGTGTCAAAGCAGCTAATGAAGAATGTTGATTTCATGTTTATCTCGGTTTCCAAATGCTTGTGTTTTTATTTGTGTATTTATTTATTTTTTGTGAGTCCTGAGTGGATCTGAGAGAGCGAGCGAACGTCCTGGCAGCCCCGAGCTCTGCTGCGTTTGTCACAACAAATGAAGGCAGCTACTGGTGTGTGTGGGCTTTTATCAACTTTCTCCTGATTCCCACTCGACCCACCGCTGAGACGCGCGCGCATGCGTGTGTGTCGGTGTGTGTGTGTGTGTGTGTGTGTGTTCTTTACAACACTGGCTGCTTTGAGAACAGAGCGCGATCGATAATGATGCGAGAGAAACCTCGTCTGCAGACTCGCGCGCCAGATAAAAACGCCCCGGTAAATAATGCAGGATAACGACCGAGACACAGTTAGCCCGTGTTTTATAACGTGAATCTCGCGTGTGCAAATAAGTCGCAGTCGTTATATATTCCTGACATAACAACAATCGCCATCAGCGGCTGCCGGCGGGGCCCGGCTGCATGACTAATAAGAAGGGCCATTAAAGTGGTGGATGGCGGCTCGCGCAAACGACCACGTGAAAGCACTCAGCGGAGCGCGCGGCGGCGGCGATGGTGGCGACGGCCATTAGCTGAAGGAGCTCCGCCGTCTGCCCGCCACTTTCGCGGAGAGATTTCCACCGTCCAATTACAAGCCGGTCCAGGAGAAGCCAGGACCGCGCTGGGTGGAGGGGTGGCCCGGTATCGCCCCGGAGCAGGACGCCAGATAGAAGCCGAGTTCCACGCTCACGTCTCCGGTAAACCGAAATCCGCTTTATTAATTGACTTTTTAAAAAAATTTTTATGGTGGTGAACGTTTCTGTTCCAGCGTTAAGAGGCTGACGTGAACTCTGATGTTCGGGTTTAATCTGCGCGACAGAAGGCTGAGAGGAGCTTTGCCTCCATCATGGAACAGCTGCAGCTTTTTAAAGTGTGCACCCGCCCGCCGGTACCAGCTGACGGGAGTCCGGATCGGGGTTGTGGTCCCGCGGGACCCGCCGCACATCTCGCAAGGAAACGACAGGTTTGACTTTGCTGCGGGCAAAAAAATAAAAAATAAAAATAAAACGGCAGGCCGCGGGAGATTGAACCAGATGGACGGAGGCACCCAATGATGGGGAGCCGGGGTCCGGACATGCCGGAGGGCCGCTGGGGGCCGCCAGGTGGCGCCGAATCAGTGGAACAGTTCAGTGTTCAGCACGCCGAGCAGGTGGAAGAAGATAATGTTTGCCGTTAGCTGCTCAGCAATATCGAACATGGGTTTATTAATTAGAATAGAATAGAAACTCTTGAGTCCGTGAACAAAACAGGTCAACCAGATTATTTGGATCGAATCTGATGAGTGAAAATGCAAAAACAGACAAGCTGAAACACGAAAGACGCAAACCAATAAATACTTGATCAACAAATACTCCATGGAAAACGTAGATGCCAAATAGGTATGGCACAAGATGGCCGCCAGCACTCTAAATTCCACCAACACACACACACACACACACACACACACACACGCCCATCAGCCATAACATTATGACCACCGCATGTTCACAGGCAGATCAGGTCCCTGAAGTTCTGGTCACACTCGTGCATGAAGGTGGTGCCAACGTTCATCCGTCACTGAATCCATCCATCATTCATTCATGGATACATCCAACAATCCTAATGAATATGGATGTTATGACCTAAATATTAGGGACACCTCTCAGTATTCTATGGTTCACATGCATTGGTTTTAATGTTACGACTGATCAGTTTATAGATAATTTTATTTTGAATAAGTTTATTATCAATAAAAGCTAATTAATGAAGTTCCTTCTGGTGGGACACATGAGAAAACAGCTTCTGTACAAAGAACCGGAGTCGTATCAGTAGCTGTAGAACCACTCGGCTGGAGAGGGACCAGAATTATCGCACATAGATGATTGACCCAGTAATCACGAGGAGCTCCGGACTCGTACTTCAGTGCTGGCAGGCACCATTAGAGGCTCCAAATTGCTCTTAATTGCCCATCAGTGCAAATGTTTGGAGGACGCGTCGATCAATCCGTCCATTTTAATTGTCATTTATTGTGTGGTTGCGGCGCGCGTTCGCGCTGCCGCCGCCCTGCTCTCCACCGTTTGTGCCGCAGAAGCCATCCGAGTATCAGAACACGCGGCTCATTGGGGAATCGATTGGATTTGTTCCGACATTTGATCTAGGGGTGCCAACGTTTACAAAAATTTCTACATGTGTACACGCTGCTGTAAAATAGCGTGTTTATGAATTTTGCCTGCAGTTGCGCTCTATAACCAGTAGAGGACCTCGATCCCGTTAATTCAAAGCCGTTCAAGTAGTTAACAGACAAACATTTATCAATCGCAGCGCTAAGAGGTCACATATCACTCTCCTGAGTAAGTAAGTCTTGGTAGAGCTTTGACACCCTCGAGCTAACTGTCGCTCTGCAGGGAACTTCCTAGCCTGGCTCCAGATG
>CAAKHG010014614.1:0-10578 GCA_901007715.1 Dactylopterus volitans
GTGCCAATTCTCTGTCCCCCCGAGTTTACCTGTTCCTCATCTATTATTTACTTCTCTTTAAGTCACCTGCATTTGGACTGCACTTTAAAAGAAAAGCAAAAATGCTCTACAGCAAGGCGGAGAAGGAAAGGAGTTTACATCCACAGCCGTCTCCACCAGGACCGCGGTGGAGTGCTGGTTCTGGTACGGGCCGCTGCCACAAGTTGTACCATATCATTTCTATGTAAATAATGTCTACTTCCATGACGTGCCGCTCCCTCGTAACTTCCTCTCATTAGGGCTATTTCTCCATCGCTGTCACTCCCTTGATGTGCTCATGTCCTCGGTGGATGAACGAGAGGTCGGAAACAAGCACTGCATATTATGCACAGAAAGATTCCGTGTGTTTTCTAATGGCTTTCAAAGCAATATCTGAAAAACTTCCATAACTAGGCTAACTCTTGAGAATCTTTTGCCCTGCAGAAAACCTCTACGAGAGCCATGACGGCTTGTTGTAGTCTAACCAGATAAGGCGCGATGCTTTAACACTACACCCGACCGACGCTAACGCAGGACAGGATGTTCTGCTCTTTTTTAACAGCAGCCGACGTTTCCCTGACGAATGGATCCCAATTTTTTTTTTTTTTTGGCTGAATCTTTAAATTGTTTTTGCAATTCTGATGGAAAAACCCCTATTTATTGAACTTAACATATTTATTGCCGTTATTTTGTAATGCTGACTGCTTGTTAATGAAGGCGTTTGTGTAATAAGGGCCCTCATGAGAGCCTCGCACATCACGATGTAAGCTTAGTATGAAGGACACAAACTTGATAGGACATATTGCTTAATCTGTTCTTTTTTTTCTCTTTTTTTTTTCTTTGCATGTTATTTGAAAAGATGAAACCAGTCTACATGAAGCAAGTGAGACAAAACCCCGCAAATGCCTCATCCTTCGATGAACGTAAATCACGGCAATAGTGCAATGAGAGGTGAAGGTTCCTAATGGGGAATTTCCCAGCGTGACTCCATACACGGTCCTTTCATGTGTGGGTGATAGGTGTTTTTTTTTCTTAGCCGCTGTCCTTTTCTCCGCTGATGTGTGTTTGTGTACCCATAATGCCTCCTGTTAACACATCTAATGAGCACTACCCGCCGGGATGTTCTGTCAACCTTCGATGGCTTCATCTTTGTCTTTTTATCCCGCTGCTGAGCCGCAGCGCAGACATCTCTTCTTGTTTTGTGTCTTTTGGAGTTGGTGACTCGTGTCTTGAAATCCTCAACTCCCGTAGAAACTTAAAATTCATGTTTCAGTGTTGCAATATCCCGTGTACATGATCTACCTTTGACCCGTTAACCGCGGGGCTTCGTTCCCACGTCCTGTTTAGTGCAACATCATACGCCTTTCTTTTTTCTTTTTTTCTCACGTGAATTACATTCCTGTCCGCCGCACATCCGAGGAAAATTACCATCTCAATCACATCTCGTTATGAATAAGATGTAGGAATAGGATTAACTTGTTAGCTAAGTGTGTGTCTGTACAGGAGAGACAGACTCGAGGGGTCTCGGGGTGTCGAATGCACTTGTCTCCGCCGTCTCTTCCATTGAGTCTGTTACCGGAAGTCATGAGGAAAACGTGCCAAACTGGAGTCGAGCGTGACGTTGCAAAATGTCTTTAACAGAACATTATTTTCTTTGTAAAGATACAACTGTACATAGATATTATGTAGAAAACACCTCTGGAAATAGGAAAAAATATTTTTTTAAAGATTTTAAAATGTAAAAAACAAGGACACTCATGGCAAAGATTTTACCTTACCACTGACCGTAAATGAAACCTTGTTAAGGAAAACTGTGCTATTTTACAATCGCTCAATTACATAATCAGACTGAAGTCTCCATCTCTACATGGCGCCCGTCCTGGGTTCCCTGGTCCCAGGACAGGGTGCAGTTGCAGGAATTTGTCAGACGTGTTCGGCCCGGATGTGTGTAGAAAGAGCTCGACGCACTGATCTTCCATTGAAATTTATGCACTCGTCCTCACTGGGATGCTCAGTCGTTGCACTTGTTGTGTTTTATCCTACTGTGATGGTGATCAGCAGAGCTCCGCCGGCTGCCGTCTGATTTGAACACGTGGGAGGGAAAGAAGCGTAAACTGAAAGTGCACTTTATTAGTGATGAGCTTCAATGCTTTAACATGAAGTACCACAGGCTAACACACTTCGTTTTGAGTTTGTTTGGGGTTTTTTTTTTTCTTCTGTTCAATAAAATGACTATCGGTTACCAAGCTGGCGTTTCTTGTCATTATTCCCCTGCAGCTTCCTGCTGTTTGGTTGGAGGATGAGCAACAGTTTGGGCTCAGGCTGAAAAAGCCTGCCTGTTATTGCATGAACTGGCAGGAAATTTCACGACATTCATGGCTCTCTCTTTGTCTTCCCTTCATGATGGTGATTCCAAGTGAAATGGGAGGAAAACAGGATGAATTGCTAGGAAATTTGGTCCAGATAATTTCCTCCTCCGGCAGAAATATAATTGCCATACAACTCCGTAATCAAGTTAAAACCAGTGTTTGTCCAATTAAAGACTGCTAATTCTATTCCCATCAGCCTCGGCTGTGCTTTTTGCTCATTGCTAGTAGGAAAAGGTTAGCATGTCAACAAGCTCATATAAAACTGATTTTGACATGTTTAATCCAACTTGTGAAATTCTCAGAGAAATGTGTCAATATCGCAGGTGACTGGGGTGATTGGGGCTAATAATAGTCGTAAACATTTTTGCAAAAAACTAACTGAAAATATGAGGATGCCATCATTGTGGTAATGAGGTCAAAACAAGCCATATTACAAAAAAATGAAAGCAAGATCTCCAACCCAACTCTGATCAAATCATGGATTATACAGATAATCTTGTCCCTACTCTCTATCCCAGTGGCTCACATCTCTTATACTTACACCAGTGCATTAAACTGTGCACCATTCAACATTAAGCAGGTGTGTTACGCTGTTTTTGCAGTTTTTGAACAACGAAAAAAAAAAAATGGCAACAGTGTCATGGGTGGCCGAGGCTCATTGATGCACGTGGGGAGCGAAGGCCGGCCTTTGTCGGCTCCAGCAGACCAGCCGCTCTAGCTCAATTTGCTGAAAAATGTCAACACTGATTGCGACAGAAAGGTGAGAGAACACACAGTTCAAGGCGGTTTGTGGGCGCGTAGCTGCAGACCAGTGAACATGGGCACCCCATGTTGACTCCTGTCGACTGCTGAAAACTCCCAACAATGGGCACGTGAGCATCTGAATGCACCGCAGGGCAACGGAAGAACATGGCCTGGTCTGATGAATCACGTTTTCTTTTCTATGTGTGTGTGTGTGTGTGTTTATTGCTTACCTTAGGAACACATGGAACTAGGATGCACTATAGGAAGAGGGCAAACCAACTGAGGCAGTGTGATGCTTTGGACAATATTCCGCTGGGAAGCCTTTGATCCCTGCATTCATGTGGATGTTCCTTTGTCATGTACCACATATTTAAGCATTTTTGCAGGCGCATGTTCACCCTTTCATGAAAACAGTGTTCCCCTATGGCAGTGACCTCTTTCAGCAGGATAATGTGTCCTGCCACAAAGCAAAAACAGTTAAGGAATGGTTTGAGGAACACAACAACCAGTCGCAGGTGTCAACTTGGCCTCATAATTCCCCAGATCTCAGTCCAATCGACCATCTGTGGGATGTGCTGGACAAACAAGTCTAATCTGTGGAAGCCCCTTCGAAAAACTTACAGGACTTAAAGGATCTGCTGCTCACGTCTTGCTGCCAGATACACAGAGCACCTCCAGATGTCCAGTGGAGTCCACGCCCGGGCGGGTCAGGGCTGTTTCAGCGGCAAAAAGCGCGACTTAGACAATATTAGGCCGGTGGTCATAATGTTATGGCTCTATACATCCTCATAACACACATTATGAGTATGTTCATGCTGCGTGAGAGCATCCGCTGAGAAACACACGGTCACTCCGTCGAAACCACCGACGCTGCACTCGTCTTCTTGGAAAGAGGAGCACTTGCGGCGTGTTGGGTTGTTCTTGAAGGCATCTTGGGTTCTTGTTCTTGAAGGCATCTTGGGTTGGGGTTTTTTTCAGCATCTTCACTCCGCGCTGACGATCTCTGACGCAGTCAGCCAACACACAGTCCACACAGGAGAAGCTACAGAATTTGCATACAGTGGCTGTCGAATGTTGTATCTCTCACATCGTGCATCCTGTTACACACACACACACACGCACACACACACACACGCACGCATGGGACAATGTCATGATGCCAGTTTATGGCCGCAAATGTTTGAGTAGCATATCCGTCACCATTTCCACTTTGTCGGACGATTATTTTGATTACACGTAATTGCTGTGATGCATCATTAGCTCACCCACATCAACTGAATATTCATCTATGTTTATGTGGCCGCATGTCAGAGTCATATAAATAACATGAATTATACATAATGTGGAGATGCTGTTTATTGGTCACTAATGCTCGCAGCCACATCTCTGTTATTATCTATTATACAACAGCACAGCGTTGACTACGGGGTTTCCCAGTGTGACATGCGGTCAGACCAGTACAGCGAGGCAAGCGGGTGACTGAGGGTGTTTGTCTTGTCTGGTAATTTTTTTTTTTTTTCTTTATAGATTTAGAAACGAAGCCTCAGAGAAAACCGCAGGAGGTCCTGGACGTTTTTCAGACCGTTTCTGTGAAAAGACCCCTGGCATTTCTCAGAAAACCCATTCATCTCTCGCAGAGGCCAGAATGACAAACACACAGAAAATTTTTGAGAGGCCTTGAGCTTTTTCCCAGAAGGTTTTATGATAATGCGAACGATGATGAGAGAAAGTTTAATCCTGCACAAGCGTCAGTCCTATTATGGTACGCCGGCATCACTGGGAGACAAAAGATAAGACGTGCCACTGCCGAGGAAGACGGATGATCACTCTGTTTAGGTGTTCACGGATCAAGAGTTACACTTGCCCCGTCAGTTTTCCTTTGACACTCTGCCCATATGCTTAATTTCATATCATGATACCTTCATATGTCCAGTTGTCTTTTATTGCTTGCATTTTTCTGCTTTCACATCATCCTGCTGTTTAGACTGAGACTCACCAAAGTCAGACCCTGCAGCTGCAACGTCACTACATCCGCTGCTGCAGAAACGAGATGTGTTCGCGCGAAGTGATGTAACACAATCTTGAGTTTTTAGTCATGGCTATTTTGGGGCCACCATGCCGGAAAAGGACAAACTAAACCTGCTGTTACTTGTTAATTATCGGCTCGGTGCTCTAAAAATAGAAGTTGGATGTAAATTCCTTTGCAAAGTAACAAAGAGCAGAGCGCACGAACCTCCCGCTCCGGCACAGCGCTTCCGTCCCTCCACAAATATTATTGCATCGACATCATACACATGTCTCATCAGCTCGGTCCCACCATTCTGAAACAGCCGAGCAGTGCAACCAGGCTCTGCAAGTGACCGTCTGTGCACTACTAACTGTGACATTTATATAAGGCTGCACTTAGTCATCCATCAGTGGCCGCCTATCTCTTTTGTCCACTGATCTGCTTTTCCAACTGCAGCCTCGCTGACTCGATGTCGGTGTAAAAGTGTGTCAGCAGCACACTGAGCTCTGCCTCGCCCGATTTTCTCAATGACCTCCACAGTCCAGCTGGAGAGTATGGAAGCCAGTTGGGTAAGAAGATGTTACACAAAGGACAAATATAAGCTATTCACCGAAGCCTCTGCTCCCCTGTCCGCCTACTGAAATCACCTTATGGTCGAGGCAGAGAAGAGCTTTTTATCCATTATCTCGACCACGGTAAAAGAGCATGCTTTTCAAGGCTCTTATTCTGTGGGCATCATAGATAGTTCAGCTTATCCGCTGATTTTCCAGTATGCTTCAAAACACCCTTATTTATATGGCAACAGACCATCTGAGGTTCACCTTAAGGGGTCCACAGAGTGGAAATATTCGTCGATCAATCATTTTGAGGGTGAAAACGGTTACCGTGGACCTACGAGGGGGACCTCGTCTTCACACTGTGTTGTGCACTGATGAGTCAGTGTGGAAATTTTGAGCGATCAAAGAGCAGAGCCTTATCACATAGTGAGGTAGGTGCAGGATAACTGCGATGGTGCTTGGTCGAGTTGAATCAGAATAAATGAAGTGAAGAGCATCGAATGAAATTTGCCAAGTGCTCGGCCTGCCTGCCTGCCTGCCTGCCTGCCTGTCTGCGGCCCGCATGTCTGCAGCGCCGCATCTGCGGGGTATTACAGGCCGATAACTGTTCCGCTCAAATGGCTTTGAAGAACAACAACACTGGCCTCATCCAGATCAGTGATGGATACGCGGTTGCCATGTGGTCCCGGGTCACATATCAGCGGTGCAGGTGTTCTTCTGTTTCCCCAGGTGAGCGCAGCTGTGTGCGCTCGGGTCCGCTCGTGACTTGTCCTGTATCACCACGCTCGGTCAGAAAACCATCGTCTGGACGTCTTTGTCGTTCACTTCCCTCCCTATTCGCATCGTACTTGCTCCATCTGGGTTTTTGATCACGGCCACTTGGCAAGTTTAGACACGGCCGTAGTTACAGTCACTATGTTATGAAAACACGACAAGGGCACTATGATAAAAAATGAGGCAGTGAGAGAGGACGACCATTTGAGACACTGTGCTTCCTGTTCCGTGCTCTCAGTTGTCGCAGGGCGTGCTCGGGTTTGCATATGCAGACACGTGCTGGCTGGCGCTCAGGCTGTCGCGTTTGTTGATCCCCGTGCCGCACATGATCGAGCACTGAATGGCAAATAAAGAAGAGGGATCAGGGTGTTCTGATGAGACTGAAAGAGATGGAGAACACAAAGTTTCTGATGTGTTTTTCAAGCAATTAAAAAAAAAAAAATTAACGTCGGCTACGAGCCGGCGCACAAAGAGAGGGTCGTGTTTTGCAGCCGAGCAATAGTATTTTCATGGCCATGAATGAAACGCTCCCTCGGAAATAACGTCGCACGGGATGTCCTTCGAGCCTTTCTGGCTGCATAATCCTCCGGATCATTTCCGGTTACTTTCTCCACCAAGTCGGCGCGTCATAAGCAGCAACCATGACTTTTGTTTTGCTCAGCAGGAGCCACCACGGCGCTCCTGCTGGCCGTGGCCATGCTCGCCTACTGTTCTTTACCTTCCTCTCCTTCAAGAAATACTCATCTTCCTGCCCCTTTTTTTTGGGGACTTGAGTGTGGAGCATCACAGGAGGGGCATCCAGGACGCCAGTGCGGAAGAGTTCCGTGCAGACAGTTCAGCATATATCCAAGGAAACCGGCCAGAACATGTTTGTCCCACAGGTCCAACTGACAGGCTCAAGTGAAGTCAGACGTTGATCAACGATTGTGTTGAGCTGCCATCTAGTGGTGAGATCCAGCCGTTGTAATCATCAATGCGAGAGAAATGAAACGCAGGCCCCTTTCTGTGCACTCACGCCACCTCCCCGCACAACCAGCTCTCATCAAACAAATATGTTCTCCACTATTTTTAGTCAGCCTACTTCTGCCCTTTTTTTTTTTCTTTTTTTTTTCTTTTCTTACTTTGAAATAACGTCCGCCGTCTCGGCTCCTCGCGTCGCAGCCCGAGAGACAAGAGAGGCAAGCGCAAATATGGTTCCCAAGACACGTGTTCGTCGAGCGCGACAGCTGGAAACGAGCAGCGGCGCCGCAGGTCAAACCGCAGCCACTGGAAAGCTCCCATGTATCTAACACAGCGTTTTCTCTGTGAGGCAGTTGTTGATCCATCAGCCCTTTCTTCTTTCTTTCTTTCCCATCGCCGCGGCTTCTCCTTCTGATGCCCCCTTTTTCCATCTCCACTGAGGGTGGGGTGTTCTTCGGCGTGGAGGCCAGGCGGAGGATTGGCGCCTGGTTTGATCGCCTGTTTCCGTGAGAGTATCAAATCTAGGCGGAGTGTAACAAGTCTCGGCGGGGTAGTAACCTTTGAAACTCTCACCTGCATCAGCGGCCCTGTGTGCCGCCGGTGCTGCTCGGCAGTGTAAATGGCTGGCTGCTATCCACATTAATCATCCAGATGTGTTTTTATATGGAGCGCGCCAGCATGCAGGCAGGGCTCCCTTTTGAGGTCAAGACCATTTTTATGGAAACAGGTTAAGCTCACCGCAGTATAAACCGTGTCGTTAAGGTACAGCACTGACATCTCTGCTTAGCAGCCGGGAGTTTTTCCATCTGCAAATGCAAACAGATTTGCTCTTTGCCACGCAGAGCAAGCTGGCGTCTAGTTTTTCAATAGAAAGAAAAGGTCACGGCGGCCTTTGAAGCTGTGATGGCGTGTTTTTTTTTTTAATAAAAAAAAAAACAAAACAAAATGTGTGCTGTGGAAAAATCATGAACCAAATCACATCAGTCTGGACTCCACTTTAGCGTGGCTGCTCCTTCAGGATCATGAGAGGCAGGAAACACGACGAGCGGGTCTGCTACTTGTTAAGAGCGCAGGAAAATGTCAGCGGTTTGAACGGAGCTGGATGAGCTCTGCGCTCCGGACCTTCAGACAATCACAAGTTCATCAAACTTTGTGAGAAATGGGGTATTTTGAAGGGGGCTCGCAAATCATCCGCGATAGGCCAGATGTTGTGTGGATGTCAGAGCAGGAAGTGGAAACGGTCTGGACAAATGTCCGCACTGGGAAAAAGTGAGTCCAAATTTGCGGTCGTTTCTCTTTATTGGATATGATAGTCGTCATAGAGAGAGGGAGGAAATATTTATCCACGCTATCGCTGGCAGAGGATCTGGTCACTTGACGTCTGACCTCGCTGAGCGCTGCGGCGCTTACCAGCCACGGTATGACCTCACGCGTGCGGGAGTGCCAAGGAGTTGCCCTTGGGTGTTACAGCAGCGGGAATAAGCAGGGTGGGGTTTCATCCGTCCATGAGCTGCACTCCGCTATTATTCAGCCACAGAGCTGCACTCGTGTTGTGTGCGGCCGCCGCTCTGGCTCCACCTCTGCTTCATCCCTCCTGTCGTAAATTGTGAAGTCCTCCTGTGCAAACCTGCATCCTGCCCAACGCCAGATGTGTTTAACGGCGTCTCTTGGCTACTCACACACACACACACAAACAAACATACAGATATACAGGCCTTGTTGACCCGCCGCGGCTCATTGACTCCTCTGCTGAAGGGTGACTATCGGATCACGACTCCCGCTGATGTTTCAGGGGACCGAGGGGGTTTGTTGTTCCCCTTTTCCGGCTGTCTACTCAGATATTGCCTTTGATTTAGAGGCTCTAGTCTGGTCACCTATAACCATGTCATCATGTGGTGTTATAAACATCCCCATTAATATTCCCCCTCTGGTCACCCGCCCTGATCCCACCCAGAAACTCTGCTCTTGCCAGCATGAAGCACATCAGAAAAGAGCCAGAGGAAACATCACGCGGTCCAGCGGCGTTCATTCAGGTTTCCGTGGCCAAACTGGAAACTTCAGCTGGACGTTTAGGGCCAACTATACTCGCGTCTCTCCAGCCACGGCTGTGGATGAAGACTTCACTCCCCGGTGCTGGAGACAGCGGCTGGATCATCCAGATCCATGACGGGATCTGGATGTGGAGGCTTTTCAAACCTCCCTCACGCCCTGCTCAAGCGCAGTCTGTGGTCACGCTGCGCATGGCCGTCAGTGTCCGCAGCACGCGCCACACAGCATAAGCAACACGTTCACACACACTCACACATACAAAGGACTCACACTGCAAGTTGCATCCTGCTGGCAGGACCTCTTTGCGGATCACACAAGACACTCTTTGTTTGGGGAAAATACCACAGAAGTTTCCATGACATTGTTTTCTGCATATTTTATCCTTTTTTTTCCAAACACAGCCTCCAACTCTTGACAGTGTTGTAATGGATTTCGATGTATTTGGATGAGGATACATGGGAGGTTGTGGTTCATGTTTGCGCTGATATCACGGGAGCGATTCCGTTACTGGCATCCAGGGTCGTTTATGAACAAACAAACATCCTCTTGTTTGGGTTTATAATAATCGCCGTAGCGACAAACGCCACCATGTAATCAGACATTACTGTTCAGCTGAGCATGCACCAGTGGATGGATGGGAGTTCCAGCTGTTCATCACAGCATTTGGATGGATGGATGGATGGATTTGTATGAGCCGTGACATCAGCAAAGTCTCCGCCGCAGCACTGAGTAAACCTGTTAAGGCTCTTCTTAATCATCATGAGGGCTCAGAGGCTTTAGAGGCGTGTTGCAGCTTAGTTTCTGCTCGGCAAAGCAAATGTCTGATTTTTCAAATTAAATATGGTTTTGCAGTCAGACTGAGCGGAGCCCGGAGAGAAAGATGTCCAATTAGTTGGCTGAGAGTGTCAGAGTGACGCATGAAGGCATCACTTGTGGGATCTTGCTGCTGGGGTTCCCTCGAGGATTTCCACTCAGACGTGATGATGTTGTTGCACTCGTTCACACACACACGCATGTATCCAAGCACGTACACTCACAGACACTCACACAGAAGCCCTACAAAAACTAAAAAAAAAAAAAAAAAAAAAAAAAAAAAAAA